>JXOV01020957.1:0-13298 GCA_001014945.1 Clogmia albipunctata
GAACTGCAGTCCTCGGAATGAATATTCAATTACCCGTTCTAAAAGCTTTCAAAGGTATCATGGGAATAGAGTTCACAAAACACTGTAACTCATTCCATTCCGATTTTTGTAAATTTCACCTGAACATTTTTTTTTATTGTAATAATAAAATCGAGGACTGAATATATTAATGTTTCCCTTTATATTAGATAAATCATATTTGGTTTTGTTATTCTTTACAGAAATGAATAAAGGTTATTATTTTTAAAAAATTATATAACTTCACGTAGTTCTATAAGTCGGGCATTGTTAAATAACAAAGTAAGTAACTTAAATGAGGCTTTAATAATCCTCATCGACCGTGTTTTAAACAAGTTTCCAAACAAATTAACTCCAAAATGTAAAAATTATATTTATTCTTTACTTTTATTTATTTTCTATAATTAGGTACCGATAAAAATGATTGTTAATTTTTTTCAAAATTATAACATATTCTGTTTGTTGTTCTTTCGTACAATAACTTATTTTTTATCCTTTAAATATGTTTTATAAATACAAAACATATTGTAATAGTTGTAATGTTGAATTAGTTCATTTTAAGTGATGTAAAAAATTTCCATAGGGATTTAAAAGATTTAAGGCATGCCGTTCCGAATATGCTTAAAGCTTCCTTTTAAACAGGTCTTGATTATAAAAGCTTTAGATTTCTGTCCTATTATTGATTAGTTTATAAGTGAATTTGATATAGTTTTGTGGTAAAATGTCAGTAGTAACAGTCTGGATTAATGGAAGTAGAGACAGTTGTACTATAGCCCCGTACGTTTACTCTTAAGTAAGAAGTGTCTTATTTGGAGTTATTCTAATTTGAAAATTAACTTTTAAGATTGCTTAATTACTTTTTCGTACAAGCAGTTTGTTATGTTATGTTACGTTTCGAGGTTTAGTAGCGTGTTGTGAGAGCCGCTCTATTAGTTCTGTATTCCAATTGGTTAGTTACAGGATAGGTTTGGGATTTTAGGCTCATGGATTTTCCGACCGGGGTTTGTTCCGTACTGGAATGTATGGAGAAAATATTATAATTATTCAATAAATATCGTATAAAAATACTTTATAAGTAGATAAACCCTATAATTTGACTTATTAATAGGAAATATATTTAAACAATGAAATTAAAAACGAAAACTACAACGTTTAATATTACATGAAGCACTTGAATACGAAACGGAATTCTATATATGTAATTTTTTTTTAAATTAAACTATCTGTGAGAGTTTAATTTCAGACCTAAATAATAACGAAAAATCACTTGTGCTTGAAAATCGCCTTTACAGCCCAAATATTTCTATCGTAATATTCATTTTTTGTAACGATTAAACTTAAATTATCTTCCTATTATTCGTACTTCACGCTGGTCACAAATTAATTGGGCTTGACTAATTTTAATCTGTCTCTTGGGACAAGGAAGTTGAAAGGCATTTTCCTTTAAAAGGACCTCTATTGAATTTTAATTTGATTTGAATTGGCAATTCACAGGTAATTTACTGTAATAATTAGACGTAGCAGTTCAGGAAACGTGACTAATACAAATTCTAATCCATTTACAATTAGCGTATAAGTAGAAAGTTCTACTCAATTTTAAATTTTCGAAAATAGTAAAAGGAGAAGTGTTTCTATTCTATTATTCAAATTAAATTGCCTTAAATCTTATATCTTTTTCTACCCGTTGTTTTAATTAAACTTCATTTAATTTATTTCAATAAATATTCGTTCCTTGAATTAAAATCAAAATATGTACTCAGATAAAAAAAAATTTTTTTAATCAGAAAATGTTTCCTATTAATCGAATCAAAGTTAAATATTGATAAATCTCCTTTTTAAATGGATGTAAAATTATGAATAATTAATATAAAAATATTATCAAATTAAAACACCCCCATCTTATTTAGCAATTAAAATTGTAATTAAACCCTTTCTAGATTATTCATTGTAGGTGTTAATGAATCCTGAGAAATTGACTAACAAAAAGTATTGAAATTTATAAATATTCCTCACAACACTTTAAAATGAGATAAAACAGATTTTTATTCTTTAAAAGAAAACAAAATATTTTTTTACCAAACGTTTGATCCAATTATGTTCAATGAAAATTTTTTTACTTAAATATTATCCACTTTAGGAATTTACCCTTTTTTAAAAACAAAACTATTTTTGGTTTTGATTCATTAAAGCACTTGTGCTAAAGCGTCATTGACAGAGCTAATTTGAGTGTCAGAATATCAATTTGCAATAAAAATGCTCAAAAATATTTATGTGATGATTTTAAAATTTTTTAAACTTTATTAAATATAAATGACTGTGTTATAAAGAAAGTTTATAATAAACGTAGATCTGATTTTTGTCTTCATATCAATTAAATAATCACATGTAAATATTAAAAATATAATTTTTTATTTAAGCATGATAAAATATTAATAATAAATGTATAAGTTGTTTCGATTTTATACCCTGTAATACGAATTGAAAGCAATATATTTTTAAAAAAGACAATATTTTTATTGCCAAACTGTATCATAGATTTAAAAAAAATTATCTCGGTTGTAATAAAAGTTCTGTTTAATTTTTAGACAAGCTTTATTGATTCTCCTTATTTAATTTATTTACATTTTTTTCTATAAAATGACATATCTTTTATTCAACATGTTAAACATCGATATTCAATTAAAGACAAATAAATTAATATTTGAAACTTTTTTCGTAGTCCTGTCCTGACCTTACATTCCTGAACCAATATTTAAAAAAAGTGCGAATGTTGCAAATTTCTTGTGGATTCCTTCCGCTTGTGTAGACGTGATTTTAATTACCTCAACAATTTTCTAGGACGCTGGTTATCTACTTTAAGTTATTGTGGGAGAGATTTGGAGAAATTTGAATAAACCCAAACATTCGGGCAAAAACGACCAAAAGGACTAAATATGAAAATTAGTCAAAAATTATAATAAAGGTTTTTATTATTTACTTAAAGACTGTCTCGCCTTATAAAAATTAGTTCCTCTGATATAAATACGATAAAAAATCAATAAAACTCATTTTTTCTATTTGTAGTAAAATATTGACATACATATTCCTATACATGTATGGATTTAATTTATTTTACTTTGTCACGATATTAACCTTTCATTTGCTGCCACTTGAGACCTTACTCAATTTTCTATTTATAAATAATGTGAACTGGCATAGTTAACAATTTTGGATATATACGTATAAGTATTAATAATATTACATATTGCTCAAAATAGATATTCATCACAAAAGTTTCTTTACTTAAGTTTCGTGTATCAATTTTTGGACAAATGTAAGAATAGTTCTTTGCAATAATTCCGAAAAATCTTTGAAATGAATTGTCTTGCTAGGTTTGAACCTGAGATTTAATTCCAACATTTTTTTAGGATTCCATCCTCTACTGCCACCAGAATTTTTTAAAGATACAGCAACCACTGCCGGACAATTACCGATATCAGGTTTAAGAAATTGGTTTTCCGTAGGGATTGCAATTCGATATTCGAATATTCGGCCTATTTTAGGCCATTTTATATTCGAATATTCGGTCACAAATAAATCGAATATTCGAATAATAAAATACTTCTTGAATTTTATTTGAATAATATCTTTTTAGTTGAATTTTTTATGTCAATTATTTAAAACGAATTAAAAATTTCCACGGAGAAATTTATTTATAAGAGGAATAAAATTTTTAAAATTTTTATGTATGCTGGTAATAAAAACAAATAATAATTTTATATTTCGACACTGAAAAATTAATAAAAAATGATTAATTAAGAGAAGCAAATTATTTGAGTATTCGAATAGTTGGTGAGAAATTATTCGTTATTCGAATTAGGAAAATATTATTCGAATTTTCAAACCCTAGTTGTACGTACTTAAAGTTAGCGAATGCCCTATAGATTCATTTCCAAATCTTTCACAATTGACAATTGGAAAGCATGTCTACGAATCAATAACAAATAATTTTATATAGAGCTTATTTATTGACAGGATATGCCACAGAAACACACATTATCATAAATTTGGTCAGTATCCATTTTTTGAATAGCAGCACGAAAGAACTTGTTTATTCCTTCGATGGAAAAATACGGTCTGAATAGGAATCAAAACCAGTTTCCATCGAAGTGAATTATGTTACTCTTAACCAACTGAGCCACTCGGGTCGCTAGAATACTTTACGAGAGGTGTAACCATGAACAGGATATGACGGGATGTGACAATGAACATAATATAAGAAGGTTCATACGAATGTCTAAAACATCGAGTATTGGAAGCTAAACCTGGTGGCAAGCGAAGAAGAGGAAGACCAAGAAGACGGCTGGACGCAGTTGAGGATGATCTCGGTCTCATGGGGGTTTCTATATATATATATATATTATGGGCAATATTTATTCTTAAAAGCTTGCTTTTTAGAAATTTTTAGCATTTGGAAATATATTCCAAACAACACGGTCCTCGTAAACTGCGTTTTAGAAATATTTGAAAAATAATCAAAATTATCATAAATTTGATTTCGGTTATATCCATATTGGCAACGATTTTATTTACAAAAGGATATTACGCAACATATATAAGTGTAGGATTCCGTTGTGGTATTTCACACACGGTATTAAAAATTTTACAAACCGGCATTTAATTTGAAACAATTTGACTAAGTGGGTTTTAAATACCGACAGAGATTTCCTCTGATCATAAAATTTGGAAGAGATTCCCTTTTGTACATTTAAATGTTTCTTGGTGAAATGCCACCAAAACGGAAATGGTAAAGGTGAACAACAGTGGATGACATTTATAAAACGGGATACGAGAGAATTAATCACTTCCATTTAATTGCTAATCTGTTTGAAAAAGGCAGAAATGTCTCTCATATTTATATTTTATATTTATTACTTATGAAAAAAATAATTTCAAGCAACTAAATTAAAGTTAATAATTTTTATACCCAACAAACGTGTGAAACCTACGTAATTTTTTGTCTTGAACTTAAAAAAATACCTAAAATTATATTTAATGCTCATGTTTGCTTTGCAGTATTGTTTTAACATTTAATAATTAATTTCATCCGTAGGCTAAGAATAAATGCATTACAAATACAATTTACCGCCCTTGCGAAGCTCAGAATAAGTTTGAGTGGGATAAATATCAAGGGTAAAATTTGTAACAGAGGCACAAACGTATAATAACAATTCAAACCCGACTTCGCATTTTACATTTGTACAATTTAATATCAAAGACACAATTTAGCATATAAAATAAAAATTATTTTTTCTAATTACATTGACAAGCAAAAAAAGCATTGAATGATACAATTTGATTAATTAAATACTTAGGATTAAAAGAAATTTCGGGTATAAACAAAAACAAATTTAAATATTAAAAACCCTTCTAATTTCCTTTTATTCGCATTCCGGCAATTTCAATTTATTCGCTCGAGCAATAATTCGACATTGACATAATTTAACTAGAAAATGCTTGAAGTGAAAAGGCACAAGCCTCCAAATTCACATCAAATAAATGTGGGGTATCCTTTCAAATTAAAAAACTAATCGTTCTTATAAAACAATTAGGTCTATTACACTAAGCTCCCAGCAGTAGAGTTTTAAAATATATTTATTTTTTAAAATATGACTTTAAAAGACTAGGTTGTTAAGATGAGACATAAATAAATAGTATCCTTAAAAATTGTGATTATGTTATATTTAAATGAAAAATGATTCGTGTAAATTAAATACTTTGAAGTACTCGTATGTAATCTGTATATAGTAAATCTGTCAGTATATTTTTGTATAAATGTTATAAAATGTTTAAAAATTTATTGAGTAAATATTTTATAAATCTTTCATTCAGGTTCTTCCTACAATAGTTAAGCTTAATATTATAGTATTATCTATCTAAATAAATTACTTTGAAATAAATCTAAAAAGTATGTGAAAATCAAAGCTATATCTATATTTTTTTCTTTCAATAACCATGTAATGGACATTTTAATGCATTTATTGAAAAAAAAAATTTATTTTAAACTTTAAGTTTGTGGTGATACGAACGCAACAGTTTTGGGAACTCAGAAGAAACTCCCAGCACTACAAATTGCTTATTCATCTCTTTTCTTCTTGTGTCTCCTTTTCTCGTGTAAATTTATATTGTAAATATTAAATTTTAAATAATATTATTGTTGAGGACGCCTGACAAGTCTTCTTGTACATAATTGTCACCAACATCTTTTCCTGGGAGACAAAAAGCTTTCGTGGTCCACGTGGCCCGGCATCTTTTGGGTAATAATCGTATTCCTCCTTTTAATCTCTTGGGGTCTTCATTATTCTAGCATTTTATAATTCAACGACTGGCCAAAGAACTCAAATTAGGTCAACAATTTTTTAAATAAAACTTGCTATGTCGAACATAATAATAATAATTTTTTAAATAGAAGTTAAGTTAAATAGAATTCTTAAAAGTTTTATTTGTCTATTTGAAAATGAATTGAGTTTCCTTTAAGTATCAAATATTAACTATCACTTTGGGTTTATGTAATCCTACCTACCATCTCTGATTGTTGCTGGCCACTTCCTTTCAATGGTCTATTCCAAATAGTCATCATATTGTTTCACTTTTTGTTTGATCGTATCGATTCTTTTTAATATTATCACTATCACTCACTATAGGCTTATGAGCCGGTCCGGCCCTTTGCCTGTGCAATCCTGTTCCTCCATATTTGGTCTCTTTCCTGCTAATCTCGCTTCCATAGCTTTTTTGGGGAATCTGCTTTCATCCATCCTGGAAACATGTCCTGCCCATCGCAGCTTGCCTAGTTCTATAAACTTCAATATGTCGTCGTCCTGATACAATTTATAAACTTCCTCGTTGTGTAGGATCCTCCATTCCCCATTTTCATATACCGGTCCAAATATTCGTCGAAGAATTTTCCTCTCCACACGTTTTAGCTGTTCTCCAACCGTCTTCGTTATTGTCCAGGTTTCGCTTCCGTACCGTAAAATTGGTCTAATTAATGTTTTGTAAATTCTTAGTTTGTTCTTTATTGTGATATCTTTAGACTTAAAGATAAATATTATCATATAATATTTTTATAAATATTATAATTTAAATTTCTTATTCAATATTGAAAGAAAACAAAAGAATTCTCAAAGAAATACTTTAGTGAGTAATTAATAAAAATAAAAGTTTTCTTATATCATATAAGTATTCCTCAAATTGCTGAACATTAAACTTATAAGTAAACAATTTGGAAAATAATTGGAACCCATCAATTTGGTAAATTACGGTCAGATCGTAGAACAAATTTCGATTAAATAAAAACTTTTATCAACCCACCACAGGACTTTTCGGTAACTAATAGTCAGCCCTTTGAAAACTCATTTATGAATGAAACTTTTGGCTAGGAATTTGATATTTGTGAGATTAAAGTAATAATTGTTGTCATATTATTGTCAATATTGATTCATATTTTTAGCTTTACTCCAATAAATACCACACAAATAAACAAGAAATTACCAATTAACTTAATAGCAACCAATAACCTCAAAACCGCAAAATATTAATTGGGCTCATTAGTTCAATACACTTAACTACGCGAATAATATTAAAGTCTTTTAGCAATAATATTTTAACATTAACAATGTACTTTAATGAGTATTTCAATGAATTTTTTATTGATTATTTAAATGAAAAAGTTTAAATAAATACAGCACGAGTTAACCCACCTATATCTCTGGAACCAGGAATTTCAAATTTACACACAAATGTATGTGAAAAATATTTGCAAATACTTTGATAGGCTTCGCGAAATAGAGAAAAAACGATAAAACGGACCTGTTTAATTGGCAGCGTCATAAACGCACCCCTCTTATCTCGATAATGAACTATTTATTTTCTTTTGATAGGAGTATTTAGATAATAAAAATATTTAAAAAATTCCGAAAAATTGGGTTAGAATGTCATAATTAGGGATTGCAATTCGAATTATTCGATATTCGAATATTCGCCCTATTTTTGGCCTTTTTAATATTCGAATATTCGGTCACATATAAATCGAATATTCGAATAATAAAATACTTCTTGAATTATATTTGAATTATATCTTTTTTAGTTGAATTTTTTAAGTTAATTATTTATAATTAATTAAAAATTTAAACGGAGAAATATATTTATAAGAGTAATAGCATTTGCTTTTTAAAATGTTTCAGCGTTCTTATTTATATACGTATGTGATTTGTTCTGACTAAGCTCTCATACCGAACACGATTTACAACAAAACCGCGTAAAACTACAGTTCAGAAAGGATATTAATTTTATTATAGACACTTATACACGTTTGAATAGTAATAGTTTGACATGATTGACAGATTTTATAAGTTGCAATCCTGCGTTCAAAGGACTTTGATTGATATTAAAAGAAATATCGTTTTCAGCCGATTCTTCTTACGTTATTAAATACATATGTATAAAAGTTCTTTGGCTGTTGAATTAAGAAAAGAATTTATATAGAATTGAATATAGAATTGGTTATTAAAAGTTAACCAACTAAATTCGTAGGTTTAGAGAAATAATTCAATTTGAAAGTGAAACGAATATAAACTATTTGAAAGAGCACTGAATAATCGGAAAGCACTTATTGAGCACATAAATTAGGTAGGTACCAAATGAGATTTACTAAATAATTCCTGTTTTTTAGGAAGTCATTATGAAAATGAAAAGTTAATTTGCATTTTGCAATATTATTAAAAAGAATTATTCCAATAATAAAGGAAATAACTAATATAAAAAAATTTTGATCTGATTAATATAAAAACACATAATAATTTTATTTCGATACAGAAAAATTAATAAAAAATTGATTAATTAAGAGAAGTAAATTATTCGAATAGTTGGTGGGAAATTATTCGGATAGTGAAAATATTATTCGAATTTGCAATCCCTAGTCATAATGGACAACCAGTAGCACTCTGATTTCGAATAATTAGAAAAAAGAATTCAGATAAAGTTATGATGACTAGCGATCGAAAGGTGGGTTTAATGTACATCTCTAATTACCAATACTGACACACCTCTTCAAACCGTTCATACATAGTTTTAGAACTGTACTGCTGTGTTCTATTCTTTTCGGCACTAAAAATAATGATTGATTTGCTCAATTTTGCCTTATGTTTGTTTCATATAACATTTCGGCACATATTTTTTATTAATAGTCGAAATGACTAGTAATACTTTTGAGTCGTAAAGGGTAATACTGTGTATAAATTTGATGTTGTTCCTGCGACATCTGATTCCAGAGATATCATGGACTTTTTGGTGCGTGTATAGCCTTAACTCGTGCTGTATGTCTTCAAGTAAATATTTGGCTTTCGTTACTCACAAATTCGAATCTCGTGGTACCGATATATGAATTCAATCAATTTTAGCATATATCCATATTTTGTATCAATCAATAATCCATCAGCACGAGTGCCAAATTAGCTTGTCGCCAAATAATAACAATTTTGTAATATTTATGGTATCTCATCCCAAAGTGGTTACTTCATAAATACATTCAAACATTCTATATCAACCAGAATCGTATTAAACAAAGACAGACTTTATTGAAACTCAATTTTCATTGATTCATTGAATTAAGTACTAAATTTGCTGATATGCACACGTGCTCCATATAAATATCCGGCCTTTTTTGCCAGAAAAACTCGTAAATATTTTTTATATAAAATTCCAATAAAGCAGTTTAAGTTATATATTTTTACGAGATTATTGGATTCAGCATTTGTCGAATAAAATTTGTTAGAGCACGTGTACCATACAATAAGATTAAAATATTATACCATAATTTCAAAGAAATAACAAATATACTTTAGATTCAGTTTTTTATTCTTCAATTCCGTATTAAAAATATATTTTGTATTTTATTTTCATTCTATTCATAGCTCATCTATCGTTTGAAATTTTTTAACAATAATTTCCGATTTCTAGTAAAAACCGTAATAGTTATTTATACAATAAGGACGATAAGATATAGCACTACTAAAACGAGTGCCTTAAAGTACCAGTGTATTATTAGTCAATTAATAGCACCTAGTCTAGTTGTAAACGGATCCAATCAATCCTTCCTTATTTATATTTTTGTACCACTTTGTTTTATAATTCGCTATGAATATTATTTCGCAATGTTATTGATATACACAAATGGAAAAGCATTTTTCGCGCTGAAAAATTGTCCGCCTGGGATTTGATCCCACAGGGTGCTAACCACTTGACCACTCATTGGGACTGTTCGTCAATATTCGTGAATGTTCGTCAATATTTTTGAGTAAAACTTTCAGTTCAAAAGAAATTTTTATTTAAATTCGAAGGTCACACTTTAATAAAAATAACTATTTATACAACAAGGTCGATAAGATAAGCCATTATTAAACACAAGGGTTGTTTTAAGCCACGATCGAAGCGAGTGCCTTAAAGAAGGCCCTATTGTTTTAATAAAGCATGTCGACCGTGTTTTACACAAAATTTTATGCATTTTTAAATAAATTAACATAAAAACCTAAAAATTCTTTAGAAATATTTCTGTCTCTGTTCCACACGCTATACCCTGTTTTGTTGCTCAATGCATAATGCAGGAAAATTATAGAAAATTCTTAAATTAAAAATAAATTCAAATAAACCAGTGTAATGGTTTTGCAATTTTGTTAAACTTTAATTTAATTGCACCGATAAATAAATTGAGAGAAACTTTTTTGGTAATGGCTTATGATTTCTTCGTCACAAATTCTTATAACTGGATAATAGATTTCAATTATGTTTATATTCATATTTCATAATAAAATGGTAATTCATAACAGAATTTTTATATATAAAAATCCACAACTGTAATCTGAAAGTGTCGGGTAATGCTCTCATATAAATTGTTGAATTTCGTTTACGGAGGTCACACATTAATAAAAATAAAAAAGACCTAGTGCTTTAAAGAATTCTTTAAAGCACTTGTGCTATAAAACCAACTTTAACAGAGCAAATTTGAGTGTCGCGAAATCAATTTTAAGCGACAAAAATACTTAATAAAAAGAATACCATTTCAAAAATTACGATTTGAATTCCCGGTTCTAAAAATGTATAAAAATAGTTTTTTGTGTTTTAAAAAAATCTTGTCATGGCGCTTGTGCTATTACTTAGACCTATCAAAGAAATAAATTTCACCATCTTCAGCTTTTTTTTATTATTTTTTAGTGCTTTTGACATTAATTTTTTTTTAATTTTAAAAATTCAGCGTCATATGAGTATCCAATACAAAATTAAGTCGTGAAATGTAATATTTTACTTGAAACCAGTTTTTTCTTATTAAATATTCAAACTTAGAGAATATCACTACTACCATTATTTCTTCTTGGAAGCATCTTAAAGCTCAATATCAGAATGCGATTCTAACTAGAATATACTGTAAAAAATATACAATTCAGAAAGAATTAAATTTTAAAACAATAAAAATAAATATTAAAATTGAAAAATGAATATTTTATTTAATTGCTTAGGGATTAGCTGTCGTGAATAGAAAAACCTTGGATTGATAGACATTCTACGAAATTATGTCTCAGGTACTGTTATACGAGTACTCTGGTGACAAATTTTGTTCTGAGAGGAAATTAATTAATTTACAGAATTTTCATTTTTTATTCTCAGGGGTATCATATTAAGGCATTTTTTTAATGCTTGACTTACATATCATTTTATTTAATTTTAAATATAATTTTTTTCAATTTGATCTCTGATTTCCCTTAAATGAGATATATTCAAAAACTTGTCTATAAAGTGCATGAATTCAAAATATTAAAGATTCCATCAAAATTCAACAAAAACGTGGAAGGAAAGTCCTGCGCAACGATCTTCTTCAATTTATATATTTATTTTAGACTAGTCCAAATACATTTAATAAAGCCTCTTGCTTCCGCAAAGCCCAAGTAAATAAGGAATGGTCCATAATATGACTAGGAACAGAAAATGTTGTTTTTTGTTCTGCTTTTAAATATAAACGACATAAATATTTGATGAGAATTTCAGATAAACACGTGGAGCCTCATAAATCCGACCCGAATAAAAATGTGGGAGGATATTTGAGCCTTGGAAACTGTAAACATTCCTAGAACGTATTCAGAACACGATGATCCTAGTCACAATCTCATCTTTTAAGTGTAAATTAATTAATTGTCTAGCAAAACCATTTTGACGCCCCAAATTTTATCTTTCCTACTTTTACTAATTATTTGTGAAACTTATCAACATAAATGTACACTCAATGATAGCTAAGTAGGATCAAAATAAAGGACTGATTAAAGCTAATTTTTCGGTTAATTTTAAAATATTGCATTGTCTCATTTGAAGCTTAACACATTGAGTAGGCCAATTTCGATTGCTCACCGAAACAATATCATTCATTGTAATATAGTTTTCATAGATAATTTCAATAATTGTATATGTTGCCTATTAAAATAAGTAAAATTATACGGTTTATCTACTTTAATAGTATTTTTGTACGATAATTAGTGACCAACTTTTCGAGGTTATATTCAAACCAAATTGTTTTTATATAAAAAAGAAATTTTATAGTTTTATTTTTATTTTTATTATTAGAAGGTCTTCTGTGATAATTTTAGGTTAATTCCTAGAGTAATCTTTATTTTAAACCACTTCTTACTTTAGAGTAAACAAATGAGGCTACAGTACTATTGTCTCTACTTTTATTTATTTAAACTGTTACTACTACTTACTACATCTTATCAAAAAACCATTTCAAATGCACTTAAAAACTAATCAATAATGGGTCAGAAATCTTTAATTTTAATAATCAAGGGCTGTTAAGTTTCAAGCATATGCTGCACGGCATGCCTTAAACATTCTAAAATCCTAAAGATACTTAAAACTGTAATTACTCTTAAAAGGGCGAATTCCACACCTAATTATTACAATATGTTGTGCATTTATAAAACTAATTTTAAGGTCTCAGTTTTTGTGTATCAGAGGGGTGTGATTTTATGCCTTATATTGTTCTAGAGGACAGAATACTTGTTAAAAANATCCTAAAGATACTTAAAACTGTAATTACTCTTAAAAGGGCGAATTCCACACCTAATTATTACAATATGTTGTGCATTTATAAAACTAATTTTAAGGTCTCAGTTTTTGTGTATCAGAGGGGTGTGATTTTATGCCTTATATTGTTCTAGAGGACAGAATACTTGTTAAAAATATTTATTTTGAATTGTTAA
>JXOV01020958.1:0-12407 GCA_001014945.1 Clogmia albipunctata
TGTCCGTCGCGAGTTTAATTTACACGAACATCGTATCGTATCGTATTCCGGTGAAAATTCTCTCCCGTAAGTATATACATACTCGTGCATATTTTAAAATCTTTACCTACAGATCAAATTCTAGCTTTTATTGACCAATCGCTTAAAAGGACCAATCGGTTATTAGGGCCAAATTATGCCGGTCCCAGAGCGGCGTCCACTGTATTACATTTTTAATTTTGAAATACCGGTGAATCTTAATGAAAAATAAAACTTATATAAATCAAACCAGATGATACATACTACAATACCAATGATCTTTATAAAGGATATATAAAGGAATATATCAGTTAGTTGCTAAAAACCGCACTTGTCTAGATTTAGTTGTGCCTATTTAAATTCTACTACTTACACACAGATTTAACCAATTTCGAATTGCGGCAATCAAATACCTGTACGGTTTAGCTTTTTTACCAATTTTGGTCATACAGTAAAAAAATGAATTATTATTATCTATTTGGCTTTGTAATATCAACCGATCAAGAAGCTGCACGTATTTGAATGACAATCCAAGACCGTGATTTATCGGCTTGTTCCTCTACTTCTACAGCCAAACTATCGGAATATTTGATTTTGAAAACTCGATCCTAGTCTGGATTTGATTCGAGATCAGAATAAGCGGCAATAAAATGAACAAGGATTCATCCGATTATCGTAAACGTTTATTAGTCCATTCAGTTTCGCTTTTGCTTGCGTGTGCGAATTTTTTTCGCTTCCTTTCACCACGTATTTGTTTTATCTCTACCCCATTTTGGACATTGCCGTTGAGATTTTCAAACGAGGGGAAGTATTTAGAGACAAAAGCTTCCTATAAATAGAGAAATCTTCTTCCAGTTTTGCAACAGCAATTGGATCTAGGCGATTTCTATTTATACAGCCCCATTTTTAAAACAGATACTTTAAGCTGGAATTCGTAGCCCAATCGAGGGGAGAGTGTGATTTGGTCATCAATTGAATCGATTTGGAAAAGGATTTTCCGTTTCATTGCCACCAAAAATTATACAATTTCCGATTTTGAGAGAGAGAGAGGCAAGTGTTGATCAGGAATATAAGTATTTCAATCGTCTCTATTGGAGTAAGGAAATCATAAAATTTATATAAAGCCTTTTAATTAAATTGCATTAATTAAAATTTCGATAATTTCCTTAAGTTTTAATAAGAAAAACTAGAAAGGTGATATTATGTTTAAAAGTGACATGTTGAGAAAGATTTGTTATTACTCGTACTTATATGTTAATTACATTTTATAGTTTTGATCAAGTAATTTGCTTTCCGTTTTTATTGGTTAAAAACTCATTTCCGAACATGGATGTTTTTAAATATTCATAAATAGGAGCAAAGATAAAAGTTAATTTTTATTCGGGTCATTTCAATTTTTATAGTTCAGTCTACAATTTAATGTACGTATATAATATTTTCAATTTTATATAATGAAATCAATAATTCAACATCTGCAACAAAATTTGGTAATCCTTTCACATATTTCATTTTTATTAATAAAAAAATCACATTTACAATGATTTTCCAACTATTAAATGTACAAACGTACAATTGCTCGTACTGTATCAGATTTTAAAGCTCCTTATTTATTATGAAACAATAATTTTCATTTATATTTGACCAAACCATTTGGACTTGCTATTGATCGAAACACGATAAAATGTTTATAATTAAAAACAATAATTAATTAATTGGTTACGTAATGTAAAGAAGATACCAGAATGGATGAAAACCGATTCACAAAAACAGCAATGGAAGCACGGCTGACAGGAAAGAGACCAGTAGGCATACCCAGGAAACGGTATGAGATAACTGTTAATGTAGCATCTGATCGACTTTTAGAAGAACACAAATGGAAAGAGGTGGCCATCAATTGTCAACAATGGAGGGAGAGGATCATACAGGCAAAGGACCGGACCGGCTCAAAGAAAATTTATTTATAAAAAATAATTATTTATATAAGCAATGTTTGAACTCAAGACTTAAGTGTTTCTCACACAAACCCTCTTCGATAGTATTAGTGCAAAGTAGAACATAAGTATACAGTCTGTATGAGAGAATGAACGAGTTAAGACCTAATAAGGTATCATGCGTCTGATAGTTTATTTGAACTCTTTTATTCATATTTAAAGTGAAGTGGGTATTTTAAACAAAAATCACATGACTAACAGGCAAGTTTTTGTAAATCAAACTTTAAATATTCCCAAAATAAATTTAAAAATTTGGTATGAGACGTCAATTCTTAATATTTGGTCATCTTGAAATAAAAATTCAAAGCCACTCTGTTTGAATTTTTTTATGGTTTGTGCAGTCAGGGTATCATAATTAAATGTAGTAAGCCAAAATAATATATTTTAGTGAAAAATCTTTGTGTCAAAACATCTCACAAATAAATTGAATAAAGAATTCAATATCGTTACAAAAATAAGATTGATCCACTGACTACTCTTCCAAATTTTGCTTATATATAAAAATATACTCAAAATTTAAGTAGTTCAAACCATTTATATTTACCATATTGCCTTTTATCTGATTTATGTTTAGATTTTTCGAATATATATATGGCTTAAAATTAAATTAGAAGCTATTAGGACAATTCTAGTTAATCAATAATATTTTATATGAAAAATAAATCGATAAATATGTGAAATATGGTTAGTCTTTTCTCTTTCAAATAAGAGAAAAAAAGATTTTTATACTCCTTTTATGAACTTGAATTTTACGAACTGAAATTAATAAAAATAAGAGACACATTACATACGGAATTGCGAAAATGTTTTTATTGATGTGTAAAAAATTGTATATCTTATTTTTTAATTTAGTCTTGTCAATTGCACTTTAAATTAAATAGTCCGTAAGCCAGAATGGTTTACTAAGGCTAATTTATACGTACAATGAACTTTGGACAATTGATAACAGAATCCAAATACTAAAATGTTTCCTACAGAAGACCATCACGTATATACACGTAAATCAAGATTGAAGAAAAATGAATGAATAATGACGGTATTGTTGTTTTTGATGGAAAATCCTTTTTAATAATATTGTGGAGAATGTATGTAAATAATCAGATAAACTTTGGGAGCGAACCCAACCATAAATACAATTTTCCTTGGCTCCCCGTTTTTTATTCTCGTTATACACTACCATTTTCTACATGAAAACAAGCAAAGGACCCCAGGGACCGGCGCCGCGCCGGTGGAGGGTTGGAGAAGAAGTGCTCACATAAAATTAAAAATAAAACATTTACATAACAGGAGTGGTTCAAATTCCCGACGGTTTTATTTCATCAATCCATCCCGCGCCCACATTATCTTATTAAGGCAACTGGGGCCCGGGAGGTGCAAACTGGGGCAGTCGGTTCATAATTCATCATATAGGGGGCTTACGTGTACGCACCGACAACCATAGTAATCTATTTCAATTACACATGAGCATAGGTAGAAATACAATGCAAGAATAAGAAACCTGTAGATTTGTTTTGAAATTTTCTTTCATATACACGTAAAAGGCTCTTTCACGAAAATCTGATTAAAATCGGAAATCCGTTTTTGTAATTTAAAATTGAAAAATTTAATAAGAATTACGAAAAAATCTATGCGGTTGTCTGATAAAGCGGTATAGGCCAATTATGAAAATTTCCTTTGGTAATCAGATCAGACAAGGCGGAATTATAAATTTTCTAGAAAATAATGGACCAGTGTTTATATTAGAGTATTTAATAGAGTGGTTTATAATTAGCAGTTTTAATTTTGCAACAATAAAAAGGCTTTTAAAATTTGTACATGCATCCGCATGTGAAAAACTGACATTCGCAGCATCCCTATATTAACTAACAGAATTATTTTCAAATTTATGTTAAAACCGAAATAAAACTAAATTAAAAGAACAGAATATGAATAGTGACGATTGAAACTTCTGATTCGATTAAAAAAATTTATTTTGCTTTATATCACAGCTTACGTCTTGTGATATTGGTTTTTCAACTATTCAAAAAGCTTAATAAACATATTTGAAAAAAAATCACAGATTGATAGCATTTGTTCAGTAATAAAAAATGAAAAACATATTAAATATTATAATAAAAAATTATTTTTTGGTTTGTTGTATTTGATAAAATCAATCACAATTTTTTAGGTAAATTTACAGAAAATTGTGTTTGTCCGAGGACCTAGGACAAGATTAAAAGAATAATTCGTAAGTTGATGAGTTGATAACGCAAATCAAGAATCATTCCGTTACTAACAAAATGAACAATTGACCGTACAGCCGGCAAAATGACCCACTCGTTGCTCAGAACAAACCTCCTGGCTCGAAGTTCAACTACAACGAATTTTAAAAACAATAATAGGTTAACTGGATAGGAGGAGAACTTCAGCCCCGACAGAGAACAAGCAGTAGGATTGTCATTAGACGCCAAAAGACGAATAATTTCAAACTTCTTACGGTAATCCTGAAGATCGACACGCTCAAAATAATTAAAAAATGCTCGGTTTATCGAAAATATTCTATGACACATAGTCAATGTTTTTCAAACAGGAAATGAGTCTGAAATACGAGTCACGTTGTAAGTTTTACATTATCGATTTTGAAAATTTAATTCTCTTTAAAGTACACAAAACCTGAACTTAAAAATATTTGACCAAATTGGGATTGCGTGGCACACGAACAGGATCAACAAAATTTCTGGTTAAAAATGACGTCCAAATTGAGACATTAAAAAAATTTGTTGGTAGATTTTGCTTCCTTCTTTCCCTTTAAAAAACCAAAATTATTGAATTGTAAAAATGTATCAGAAAATTTAGCTCTATCTAGAAGCGGTTGTGGTTACAGAGAACAATGAAAGAGAAAATCCTTATTATAAAATTAACCCAATGTGTAATGCCAATTATTAAACCATTATCAATACAATTGTCTTCTAATAAATACCGAAATATTGACAGACAAGTTTTATAGGTGAGATAAATAAAAAAAATGGCATAGTTACATTCTCGAAAAGCAAACACATTTTTTAAGCAAAATAATGTTTTTATTGGTATTATATGTTGATAAGTTTGATATCGTGTACTTTTGAATAAACTCAATAGAGAGGAAAATTCTTTGGATTCAATAACGGTTACGGTTAGTGGAGACGCCTGGCAAAAAATCTAATCATATAAACTTACACAATGTTTGCTTTCAATTCCCAATATAAATAACTGGACGGAATGCGAATAATCTCAATGCAATAAAATATTTACATAGCGGTGTTGCTTGAGTTAGCCTCAATGTAACGGAAATGGGTTTGTATGATAAAAGCAATTGATATTTGTTCCAATTTCTCGAGGCAAAATTCTCGAGCATTCGTTTATTTGCCGGTGTTCCATAAGTATATCGTAAATTTTTATTTCTTCACTGCAACTAAGTAAGGTATGTATTTGGTACATTTTATTTCTTTAATATCCTAGCAAAACGTTTAAGTACTACATGCAATTCGATGGTAAATACTATTTGTAACAAAAATAAATGAAGAAAACTATAAGAATTTAACTAAACTTAATTACATATAATTTGTTCTAAAAAAAATAACGACAATTTTTTTTGACAAAATATATAGAATTATGAATCTAAGCAAAATGGAAGAAGAGTTTTGTTTATCAGAGATAAAATGGGGAGGAGGTAAAAGTAAAGCAAGGTTAGTCCTAAGACATGTAAAAATGAATTTGTAGTTTCTTTCTATTACTTGCGACAAACCTTGGTACTTTTCATCTAACCGTTGTATGGAAAAAATGTTGATATTAAAGCAAACATGGAGATGAGAGATTATAATTAAGTTGTTAGAAAACATCGAATAATAAGAATTTAAAGAAACATTTCGGATTAGGGATTAAAAAGCCACTGAATTATAAAAGAATTAATAAAGACATTGACGGAGATAATAAAACGATCACCAGTATTATCTGCAAATCGTTTCCAAAATCCCATAGCGCAATTTGCTAAATTCGAGACTATTTGCCAAGTTGAGGAATTAGGGCGCACAAATATACATGTACTATTGTATATACTTGTTTGTCATGTAGTAGTGTTATTCAAAGTTTTTATTTGTCTCTTATGTCCTTTTCGGTTTTACGTTTCTTCACTGTTTGGTTATTTTCCAACACTTATCTCCTACCAGATAAAATATTCACAGTCTTTGGGCCACATATATATTTTGTTGTGAACATCATCACCAGTTAGTGAAAGATAAAATTCTGATTTGCGCATGCCAGTCGTGAAAGTTTTTGGCCCAGAGTAAACTGGAAAGTCTGCAACAGTAACGTAATTTTTAAAGAACGCCAGAGTCTTGATTAAAAAATGCGGCATGACTATGTCAATAAATTTCCACTTTGCCCAAATTTATTCATATTTGTGCACGTGTACTTTCTCAGAGGAATAGTAGCGTATGAAAGAGTACCGAAAAAGAAAATGAGATATATTTTTGCATTAATATATTTAAAGTTAAACTACAAATGGAATTTGGTGCCATTGAAGATAGATTTTGATTTCTAAATTACAGGAACTTGCCTTACTTACTAAATAATGAAGTTCTAAAACAATCTGGAATATATCTTAGCACTTTATAATTAGATTATTAACAGGGTTTGTAATATACGTATATATTGATATACATTATCGGTTTTATTATATTAATCATATTTTTAAATCATATAATATATATAAAATGTTTAAAGATTAGAATATAAAACAAACATAACTTAATACGATTTAGAAGTTATTTCTGAAAAAATTTCCACATCAATTTGATCAAATCGAATTTTCGAAAATATTATATTTGCACTATTTAAAACATTATTACCGGCCTCATAGCCGATGTAGTAACGCATCCGGCTGCCTCTTCGGAGTCAAGGGTTCGATCCCTGGGCTGGTAGGATTGACTGGGTCCTTTTTCATCTGGTCTAGGTGTTATTTATTTACTAATAATACACCGAAACAAATGGTCATGAAAAGTTTAAGCCCCTTGGTTGCGGTTCAGACTCCCCATGTTCCAACAGGAATTGAAAGGGAAAATTTATTTTATTTCAAATATTATTTATTAATTATAAGATAAGTTCATAGTTCTCAAACATTTACAATCAATAATGAAATCAAGACTTTTGTTCATTTTTATATCCTATTTTATTTAATAAATTAGATTTTTTTTATTATAAAGCTCTAAGGATGAATATTTTTATTTTTGTTTTTATTGTTGAGGGTTTTTATTACAAGTGAAATAAATTTCTAACAACAAATAAATAAAGTAATTTGTAAAAATTAACGAATAAATAACACTTCAAGCTTTTTTTTTTTTAAATATTTAACTATAAAATAATGGTTTTATGTGGCAAAAAACTTGTGAAATTATCTGGTTACTTTATCTAGTTCACAATCCGGCATCACTGAAACTTAAGAAGAGAGTAAAAGACATTTTCTCATGAGAAAATGGAATAGGATTCCATCACTGGAAACCCATCTATGGTTGCCAACATCTGTCGAAATATCACATCATAGAATTCAATCCAGCTTAACAGTTAGATTTGGATACTTTTTAGGATTTAAATTTTATTTTGATATCTCGAGCACATATTTGTTTATTTTATACAATTCTGTTGAAAAATGTTTAATCTTTAGTAGCCAATGCTTCCTCTAGAAATTGTTTTATAAACGTACAGTGTTGAATAAAGTATAATTCAATACCCGCAGACAATTACAAATTGTGTAAATACACAAAATTAGTACTTTGTACCAAAATTCAACTACTAAAAATTATAATTTTTAATCTTAGTAGCGTAGAATGAAAATATATTTTGACGTTTTTCATGTCTCTATTATAAAGTAAGCCATGATTTATTAATCAATTTAAATTTTTTCACCTTAAATGACAAAATTTAAATGTGGTTTGAATGATGAATGCTATCACGGGCATATCAGTGATACAGTGCATGGTGCAAGGCTGTCGTGATATTTTTTCTTGATTTAATGTTATCAATTTTATATGATAATTATACAATAATGGAATCTTTAAATGATATGATAATAAAATAAAATTGATTGAATAGTTTCTATAAAGGTAATTGGTAGGCAATTTATACTTTGTATATTATAAAGAACAATTAAAGATTTTGTTAGTTTTAAATTATTTTAAACTTTAATAGCAAATACTGAGCTGATTTTTGGACTTCTTTGTAAATGAAAGTTATATAAATTATAATCGAACATTTAAATTTTGTCTTTTACAGTACTTATATGTAGTAATAAATCCAAGCGTTGTGTTTAGATAAATTTCTTTTAATTTGTTTCGAGAAAAGATTAAAAGTACTTATTATATAATATTTAAATCCTATTAGGTAAGTGAACTGTTTCACAAACACGATAATTTATTTTCTTTTTTTAATAAATATTTCCTAATTCGAAACCAAACAAACTATAACAATATACTAATTTGCTGATTCAATTCTGAACTAAAATTAGGAATTATTTTTCAATTATTTAGATTACCCTCAATATTTTCCGACTGTAACACCAAAAGAATTTAATCATAAGGATTTTTGCTTCTAATTGCCCAAACAAAAATTCACGATAAAGAAGTAGAAGAAAAACCAGACTTTCGGCTATCGTTACAAATATTTACATTTACATTCTTGTAAAAATACAGCAATATACAATTTATTATTTATTTCGTAGTGGCGATAAAAAGCTTTGATCCCATTTTCAAGTTATTTCCGCCGATTGGTGAGCGACCCTGAGACGCCCGCCCGGTCTCCTTTGAGATAAAATATTTACAGTCTCGCATCATGAGCATTATCATCTCCTCTCGGCCATCCATGGCGAAAAATCCAAATTTGCGCATGACGACTGCAAGCCCAAAGAAAGAAAGAAGCGGACGAGAATTCGTAAAACAAAAGTGCCCATTAAAGCGCGTTGATTTGGGAATATTGTAAGGCTGTGAACTTTATCAATTATTTTTTATATCCGCCATAATTAATATTTATATTTGGTCGGTTTCCACAATTCGCTGCTGCTCCGAGGAGCAACATCAATCAGAGACTTGCAAAAAAGAGAATAGCGGAGAGAATAAAATCACATGGAAATTGTCCGCATTTATCATCATGCGTTTTCATGACTTCCAGCTCCGCGCTATCAGTAACAAGCTGAAAAGCTCAGAGATGCAGGACCCGAAAGAGAGATGAGAAAAATATTTCCAATGATCCTAACAATTTCACCGAGTAGGATTAACATATCTAAATATTAGACGCAAATTTGTTATGGAAAGTGATTTGTAATAAAAGAAAAACTTTTTTTCATTTTAATTAAGAAATTACATCGAATTCGAAATAACTTAATGATATTAAAAAAAGACATTTTCTAAATTTAAAGCATGTTTTTTTAATCCAATGACTTTATGCTGTTGAAGACCTGCGGTAACTATAAAGTTAAACGAAACAAATTAATACTTTTTTATACAAAAAGGTCAATAAGTGAGCCATAATTAAACACTAAGTTTACCAGCCCTATAAACTTTCTGTAATAGTTTTCATGAGAAAGTTGTTTAAAAAATATGGCAGGAAAATGTTTCAAAAATCGCCGATGTAGCTAGTATCCTACATCTTATTACATTTTTTAACCAACTAATGGTAATCTTAATTTGCAACAATTTGCCACCGGATGGGAGAGATTGAGAGTGGGAGCTTTCTCTTTTCTTGCAAAAATTCCCAATTCCAGGATGGAAGTGCGTGCCCGGAGAGGTGTCTACGGTTGCCGAAAATCTCCCACTTTCTCGCGGCATCGTCATTGCGATATTTAGTCGGCCCCATTAGTTCAGTTTTGACATTTCGAGAGCGCAGTGTTTTCCGAGTCGGTTTTTGCAACAAGAAGAGAAGACTAGCACACAAGACACACAGAGGAGCCCAGGATAATTTTCGGTTGGTCTGGTCTGTGGTGTGTGCGTGTGTGTGAGAGTCGCGCGTCCAGTGCGGAGTTATGGGGTGGCAGTGGCCGTTGGTACGGAAAGGCGCGAATTAGGAGGAGAAGCTCCACTGGCTCGGAAAGTGTCCCTTTGTCGGATTTCACGCAGTTCAGTTTGACGGCAATTTACAGTCCGTGTGTGAGTGTTTCTCTGTCTATCCTTGCGTGTTTGTTTGGTGGTGTGTGCTGCAAATTGATGCTGGATAGTGAGGCTGCTGCTGCTGCTTTCCTGGCGCAGAAAAGTGGTGGTGGTGGTCCAACATCTGATTCGGCAGCGGCAGTGGCAACACAGCTGTGTGTGCGGATCCAGAGTATATTGTGAAGAGTAACCCTAGTGTGGCCCCGAAGAAAGGCAATGAATCCCACCGCCATCTGAGTGCTTTTGTGTCCCGTGTGCGTGTGTGTGCTCCGCTGTCAAACCATGCCACAATTCGGATTTTTCAACCACCAAAAGAAGGCAAAAGAATAAAAGTGGAGTGAAGAAACACGCGCGTGGATATATGAGCCAAAATACATATAAATATAAATGTGTGCAATAAATTCACATAATAAAATAGATCTGGGTTAGAAGCGGGGAGGCAGGACCAGAAAATACAGAGATAGATAGAGGGAGAGAAAGCGAGAGAGATAAAATAAAAACGTGTTCGTTATGATGAAAATAAAAATAGAAGTTAATAATTCCGATTCCTTTTTGAACATAATTTCATCTCATGAAAGTCCCAGTGACGATATAAAGTTGAGAGAATCTAAATTTCTATTCAAATCCTCGTCTCTATGACTCAACTCTCTTTTCCCTTCCGGCGCTTTGTCATTCCGAAATTCGTCATACTTCCGACTAAACACACCATATTGAATCAAATAAAAATGGATTTTGAATTTCAAAAAGTCACCCCATAACAGTTTTCCGTTTTAATTTCCAATTTAAATTCTATATTCGGGCTTTATTGCCAGACTAGATGAATGCATTTATTTGCAAATGAATCAACTACTCAGTTTTTTGCCTTCTACTTTAGATTTTCGCAGTCGGTTGCACACTTTTTATTGCGGGTATTATTTTTATAACCAGAATGTTTATGTGACACCATAAACATGCCATTCTTGTTGCATAAAAAATAGTATACGATTTGGTGCGACGATATTGACGTGTCTCGGTCTCGGACGAACCCATAAAATACCACATAATTGTTAAATTCCTGTCAATATCTTTAACACTCCTTGCTAGAGAAAATTTGATTGGAATGACACCATATGGAATTGAAAATAAACTTTTAGCACAGAAAATCGATAAATTTTTTAAGATTCAAGTAAAATCGGTATTTTCATTTTAAATATCAGAAGTTTAATAAAAAAAAATAGTATTCGGATAGTTGTAGTTTAATATCAAATTTAATTTACAATAAAATTCTGATAAAATTATTATTATTCTCCCTTTTGCACAAGGAGAAAGCTCATAACTGATACAAAGTATGACCTTGAACAAAATGGCACTGTTAAGTGTAAAATATTGCCAACATTTTCGTACAATGTTGTAGCAATTGCGATGTTTCGGTGCTATAATAAAAACAATACCAAAACACCATTCGCCTGTGACTTTACAACCCATTTCAGCCCATTTATAGCCTATCTTTTTGTGCGAAAGCTACATTTAGAAATACTTGATATTTGTATTTAACCGTAATTTCATGAAAAGGGTAAATTTAATTTAATAAAACAACACAATTCTGTGAAAAGGAGAGTTTCCAGTGAAGTAGTTGAATAAATTGGAGAGGTGTTCTTCTATTATTATATTTTCATTCGATAAATCTGTTCAAGTGATAATTTGTGTCTATCTTTCTGTGTATTTCAACAGTGTTGCAAAAATAGATATCCCACATTTATCGAGTGTTCTATATTTATATAATTATTTGAAGCGAAAGCAAAGTTCGATCGAAGTGAAGTGTGTGTCTGGTGAAGCAATAAAAATGAAGAGGATGTGATGAGTGCAAAGAGTGATGTCATTAAAAATGTTTAATGTCACCTTTTCATGTCGGAGGAGATACTTAAACATTTCGCCGTTCATTGAGGAGAGGTAATTACAATCAATATTTAATTTAACACACATGTCTTTGTTGAAGTGATTCCTTTCTGCCTCCATGTTTCGATTAATAACGTTATATGTTTCTTGTGTAATATAAGTATAGAATGGCAAGTAATTCGGCAAATTGTGCCAGTTTCGCGATAGTGATCATCATCATTGGCGTCATACATCAAATATTGATAACCCGGTAATATGATTGGTTCGGAGAGGTGTCGCTCCCTCTGCCTCCTGTTCCTGTCCCTCTTTTTTGGCGGTTNAATATAAGTATAGAATGGCAAGTAATTCGGCAAATTGTGCCAGTTTCGCGATA
>JXOV01020969.1:591-17028 GCA_001014945.1 Clogmia albipunctata
GATTCTTCTTCCAAAAAGAGTGTTGAAATGAAATTATTACAGCATTCAGTGGGTCAAAGTGACGTATTTCGTGCCTACTTTGACGATTGAAATGTTAATATTACACCTTCGAATAATGTAAANTACTTTTTTCGTTCATTTTGTGAACTAGAATTTCACGTACTGAGATTGATGAAAGAATGTGGCACTTCACATACAGAATTGCAAAAATTTATTATTGTTTGCGTTAAGGTTGTGATAACAGTCGTTTTAAAATAGTCGAGTTGTAAAATACTATTTTGGTGAGAAATTCAAACTTAACGAATTTCTATAAGAAAATCTAATAACGAACACTAGAACAGAACAATGCTTGAAATTTACGTGAGCCGGTCTCCGGACATGGTTNTGTTCTTAATTAAGTTTTCCTACAGTTTTTCTAACTTTCCAAATTTTTATTTATAAAAGTATCGGAAAAGCAAATAATAAAACGGGAAATTTGATTATTTTTTCATTTTCGTTACACAGATAAAGATGCATATTTCATATGCTCAGAGTCTGTGCAAACATTAAAAGAATGTAAAAAAATAAAAAACAATAAAATATAAAAACTATTTAAAAATTAAACTAAATTTATTACAAAATATTATTGATATCTGAACAGATGAAACACGAGCAGTGTTAAACATGGAAGTAGCAGTATCGCGATTCGAGAAGGCTATTTCAAGACATTAAGATGATCACAGAAAAAAAATTCTTTAATCATTGCATGCCTAATTATCCTGGAAATTGTATGTGCAAAAAGATTTAGTTTTCCAAATTTTATTTGAAAAATTAGTACAAATTAGACAGCGAAAAATAATTGTTCCTTAACATGTGGTAATATGCCTTTCTTCGGTTTGTCATAATAGAACGGATGCAAATTTTGAAATTTATTATTGTTATGACTCGGCACCTCAATGATGTTAATGTTGAAAATCAAGGCAAAGTACAGTTTATTTACTTCTATATGTATAAGACAAAATTAACTAATGTAGGAGAAAAATCAAATTGTCGAAATAGTACCTTACCATTGCTTTACCATTTAGACATGTAAGAGTGTCTTAATTAGTTTTCCAGTTTAAATTGCGAATTTATACCTTTCTATTAAAATTTGCCAGCAATTCTTAGCGTTACATTTCATTTCGGGACAAGCCATATAAGTACAAAGGAAAAAATTGTGTTCTATATTATGCTATAATTAAAACAATAATTATTTCGTCACACCTAAATGTGTTTAAGTACGACGATTAACAAGCAACAAGAATTAAAATATTTTACATTGTCCTGTTGTGTAAGTCTTGAAAAATCTCATAGTATTAATGATATGATTACAGTACTCATATGGTTGTGTTACATTATTAAATAGAATTACATCACAAAAACATATTTCTGCAAACGTTTTCCGACATTTTTTCGCATTCGTGTACTTTGGTTTCCCCGCCTCCTGTCTTTATTATTTTTCCTTGCCAGACACTAATTTTTGATAAAATTTTCAAATTACGTTATTGAATTAATTTTATGGAGTATTATTATATGATATGAAAAATTTCTTCCAATCAAATAAACAAGAGAATATGTTTGCTTTTATATAAATCGTAAATCCAATTTCTTTTAAATCATATTGCGCTCGCTGTTATTTGAAACCAAAAACTATCAAACAATTTGGTGTTCATGAGAACAGTTTGTGAACAAATTCAAAGTTAAGGACGGTTCACTAGAAAATCTGATAACTATCAATATTTTTTAGGGTCTTGAGGATTCTATCAAAATTATTATAATAATATTTTGATATGTATTCATTTGTGAGTACAAAAGTGCATTTATAATAGCTCTGCTCATTTTAGAGTACATATTAATAAGTTAAATCAATTTCATTTACGTATTGCTATTAACTACATATTTTTTTCAAATATACTAATCGTTTTATACAAATTATTAGAACAATTCATTATATAAGAATGTATAATTATATTTTATATACGGATATTAATAACTAACTTGTTTGCAAACTTACTTATTTTGATAATAATCTGTTTAATCTATTTCTATGACGATCTTGCATCACATAATAACAATGACGACAACAACAAAAACAACGAAATAGGATGGAAGCATTTGCTGTTATCGAGTGTGTTTGTTGGTACGGCGATGCTGTGCAAAGAGCAGGGGATAACTGTCACTGGAATCTGTGCCATTTATGAAATATTTGTTGCACAAAAGGTAAATATAGCATTTCCCAGCATTCTTACTGTATTTTCATTAAATCCGGTTATGGTTTTTACACTGAGCTATAAATAACACATAATATGTGTAATTTCGCTTGTAATTGTAAAAGAGTGTGTGTCGCAAACTTGAAAAAGCTCGACAAATTGTGCCACACAACTCCCAAGTCAGACTAATTTAAGCACACCTACGAGTTTGTTATAAGAGTAGATTTTGGTGTTTTCCAACTTAGGAAACCTAAATACATGCTTTGTCGTATAGTTTATTTGTTTGGTGCTGCTCTTCTTGTATTTTAGCACAGTTTTTTTATGTTGCCGTTTATTTTTTATACCATTGAAAATATTTTAATTTTATAATGCGTACAGCATACAAAAAAAACGTTTCATATAATACAAATAATTTCAGGTGCGGCTGAAAGAACTCCAGCAGATCGGGCGGGTGATTCTGGGCGGTAAAAGTTCGGCATCATTGCCGTCGGGATTGTGGCCTGTCGAGGCCACGAAGCGATTACTCGTGCTGTGCCTAAGCACACTCGGCCTCCTGTTTGTTCGCCTACAAATTATGGGTTCACAGTTGCCGGTGTTCACCAGGTATGTGTCGAGTATCAGGAGGAAACTGAAAATACGCACTTTTGTGATTTATTATTTCCGTTCAGATTAATTGGTTAAATTGGCGAAGGATTAGGCATTTGTTATGAAACTTAATATAAAGCGGAATTGTATAAAATAATACGACACATTTTACAAAGACTTTATCTTTATTTATATGACCTTGCTTTTGCTGAGCTGATTACTGACAAGGTCCTCTCTTTTGACGTGTTTAAAGAAGAGGTGGCATTTGTCTTGTATGAACTATCATTTATTTTCATATAGCTTCCGTGACTATAAGTAAGAACTCACACAAACACTATAGGTTAATTTATAGCGCCACTATTCTATCACGAGAGGGTTCTATATAAGGGATACGATCCACAACTTCTGCATTTCATTGTGTGAATTTGTTAAATGTACATTATTAATTAAGAACATGATATTTATAAAACTTTGTATATTTTGTTGTGCATAAACACGATAAAGTTTCGTTTTTTGGAAAAGTCATCAGTAAACTAGATATTTCAAGTAATAAAACAAATCATATTATTTATTTAATTTTTAAGAATTATCCAATAGAGATTTTATTTTTAAATAGGAAAAATAAACAGCTCAATGTATTGTAAAGTGATTGTAAAAGCATGTTATTACTGTACACAATTTCAGCAAATCATTCAATTTTTTAAAGTTTAAGGAAAAAATATAAAAATTCCTCATAATTTAAGCATTATTTACAAATTATTTCATATTTTTCCAGTGGAATTTATCACATGTAATTAAATATGTTTATACATTTTTCATTGGAGTCATTTAAATAATATGAATTATGATATTACTCCATAAATGTGTGAATAAATTGAATGACTAGAATATCTGTAACCCATTCGGCTGAAATTATGTTAATGGGAAATCTTCCTCTTTATAATGAAATGAACATTCATAGATTTCTTTTCAAATAATGCACTGTTGTATTAAATATCAAAATGAAAATCATCACTAAAGTGTTGTTTTTCAATTATTTTAGTTTTAATTAAAAGCAATTAATTTTTAAAGTAAAAAGTTTTACAAACAAAAATCTTCGAATTAAAATTGAGACCGACGTCAATACTTGTGTTTTACGGGATGTATTCGTTGTCTTAATATATGTGAAATTTATAAAATTTAATGTTATATGATAAGAAATTGAACACCAGCGATGTGTTGGCTCATGCCGTCTGTGCTTAAAGTTCTTTAGTTTCTATAATTCAACTATACATAGAATTGGTTTTTCTGGGCCATCCAGAGTCAAACATATAAAGTTACAATTAGCAAAAAACTCATGACAAATGATTGATGAATGTGACCTAAGCCGAGAGAAAGCACATGAACGAAGCCATAAAAAACCGTGATAACAGGGGGAAAATGGGAGAATTAGGAAAAGAGAATCGGACATACATTTGGCCCATTACAATATTCTCCTTACAATATGAATACACGTAGAACGTTTCTAAATTGTTGTTGCCAGCTAGGCTTTTATATTTTGTTCTTTATTTCCAGTTTGTTATTCTTTCACTTTCTGTCTCTAATTATTACAAAGAATTTATGAGGAGTTGAAAAATATGCGTCAACCATTGCTTTATTATCAATGTACACGCATTAGTTGGTATTTCGTTGGTGGTGGCGGCAGGTTTTGTAGGGTAATTTTACATGCACATTATGTGAGCCCAACCCTAACCATTCCAGGTCCAACAACGAATCGAAATAGTAACTCGACCAGCCAAGGAATTTCGACGTATTCGAATTGGTTGGCAATGGTTCATTCGGTACGCTTTGATGTGAGGTTTATTAAATTATTTCTTTGATTTCATTTCAAAAATGGTCAATTGGTTGTAATTTGGATGCAAGGTACCCAATTTGCATTATTAGTAGAAGTCAGTGTATAGTTTAAAATAGACAACTTAATGATTAATAACTTTTAAGAACTTTTGTTTCAAATTTGGCATACATTGTATCAATGTCAAACTTGTGACTATTGTGCTAGGTATAAATATATTTTATATATTAAATTAAGATTCATCGAACCAAGAGAATATTTGATATTGGAACTAAACTAAATTCAACATCCATAATTTATAAATGGAAAATTAAAAATTATTAGCAATAATTATTATATAAACACATAATTTCAATTAATGAAAATTAATATTATGTAGGGACAAAATGTTTTCCCCACTTTTATAAGTGGAATTTAATTTATTAGAGATTTGTGGCTTAGAAATTACTCAGTTAGAGCCAATTGCAGTAATAGTTGACTCGATATAATTTATGGCTGGTCTATAATTGAAAATTATAATAATATAAATGATAGCTAAATGAAAGACCCATTAAACCCTTTAATAAATCCTGGAGGATTTTCTGCACACTGAAGAAAGTTGGCATTCCCATTGGATTATCTGACAGATTTTTCTGAATCTCTCCTTATTTGCTTCCGAGTATATCATTCTACGTATTATTTACAAGTTGATAACCTTGGGATCCCCAAGAAATCTATAAACAATTCCCCGTTATAGACATGATTTGGTTAGCGCGCACTGCTGAACCGGGGGGAGAGAGTGGATTGGATAGACTTGAAAAGATGACCTCTTAATGTCGTTTTGATAAACCGGAATATATCCGGCGTAAGTCACTAATATGGTGCCGCAAATGTATTGTTAAATCTATTGGCCCTTCTTTACCCCTATATAGAGACTATCCAATGGCTCGTCCTTTGGATGGTGCTGCTTTGGAGAGAAGAATGCGATGCGATCCAATTCAAATACATATGTGTACAGGGCTAAATAGCCGAGGCCTTTCGCAATTAGGGATGAACAACACTCTTTATTACATTAAATAGACATTTGAAAATACCGGGGGGAGAAATCGCTATAAAACAAACAACACATAACGCAAAAGCTTTTCCCAGTAAAAATACGCATTTTATCTGTTATCTGGTCGCTTCCTCGATTTGTTTTTGTTTGCTTTTCCACTTGGTGGACGTCTTCGTCCTCCGTCGCAGTAACAGCAGTGCTTCGTTGTCTGTGTTGGTGTTGGGGCTATGTGCCCATCCATCCGGTCGGTCAGGGGGGTTTGTTTTTTGGATTAGGGGCATGTCGCTTGTGTGTGTGTATGAGACGATGGTTGGGTAGTTGATGATTTCTTTGCCTTTTTTATGGAGAATTTCTGTTCACTTGCCTATCGCTTCCTATATATAAAATTAGAACGCATTCCACAAGTAATTTACATAAATGAAACTAAATAATGGTATAGCCATCATTTATTTATTTAAGTTAATGTAATTGATATTTACACGATTAATATAAATTCCCAGATCCCAAAATAAGTCAATTTGAGTTTTATATAATAATTTATTTAATATGTTATTATTTAACTATAAATAGTTTACAACATACCATCTAAATTCTTCTCGTTATGAGATAATATATCATATTTAGGACACATTCCATAAAAGTTTATTTTAATCTATATTTTAAAAGCTTCACAAGGTGAGTGTGAATATAATTCTTTTAGGTTTTAATTCTCACTCTAACCATAGCCATTTCGGCAACAAAAAAAAGAGTTGTAAATTTGCCTATTGATAGAGACGCAAACAGGAATACCTTGGGGCGAACGAAATGAATTAATTAAATTCCGAAATTTATCGCCATGGGGGATGGATAGTGTTGGCTGACCCATCTCTCCAAATGAGGGTGGCTTTATTAACTTTGGGGTGGGTTGATGGAGGATGGTTTGGTTCCAGCCTAAAATAGGTTAAAGTTTATATCAATGGACGACTGACTCGGCTTCTACTTCTGTGAGTACTAATTAAATATTTCTTTATTGTTCACTTTCGCCGCTTAGATTCGACAATCCCGCCTCGGTGGCGCCAACGCCTGTCCGCCAGCTAACGTACAATTATTTGGCGTCGCTCAATCTATGGCTGTTACTCTTCCCTTGCGACCTGTGCTGTGACTGGACAATGGGAACCGTGCCTCTGATAGAATCGTTTAGCGATTCACGGAATCTGTTGACACTGATGACGTATCTGGTGATGGGTGCGTTCGCTTGGATCGCGCTAACCTCGGACAACCAGCAAAAGACCACAGTGATTATCATGGTATGAGGAGTTCTCTTTATTTTAGCAATTCCGTAAACTTCGTCTATCCAGCTTTGTCTCGTTCTGATCATTATTAATTAACGTATGCTTTTTCTTTTCTTTGTCGAAAATGATACGCCTGCCTGCCCTTACGATTACCGCAATGCCCGTTAATCACCTTGTGAACGACAATATTTGGATGGAATCATGTCTTTGATGGCAATAATTATAATTACTTGTACTGTTGCTTCTGGTCCGTTGCCGTATAAATAACAGGGATTATCCATGGCCATTTTGCCATTCTTGCCGGCGTCGAATTTATTTTTCCCAGTCGGCTTCGTAATTGCGGAGCGTGTTCTCTACATGCCGTCTATGGGATTCTGCTTATTAATTGCATACGGTTTCCATTTAATGATTGAACGATTTAGGGCGGCGTCCTCCTCCTCGGCTAGTAAAAAGCTCGCCTGGCTGTGCTTATCGCTGCTCGTGTTCATTCACAGCACAAAGACATACCAGAGGAACATTGACTGGGAATCCGAGTACTCGATTTTCATGTCCGGGTTGCGTGTCAATCGCAGAAACGCAAAGCTTTTTAACAATGTGGGTCATGCGCTGGAGAGTGAGGAGCGGTTCAGAGAGGCGCTGAATTTCTTCCACACGGCGGTCAGCGTGCAGGAGGATGACGTGGGCGGTTGGATCAATGTGGGTCGAACGTACAACCATTTGAAGTTGTTCAAAGAGGCAGAAGAGGCGTACCTCAAGGCCAAATCTCTGCTGCCCAAGGCGAAACCGGGAGAATCGTACCAGGCCCGGATCGCGCCCAACCATCTGAACGTCTTCCTCAATCTGGCCAACCTCATCTCGAAAAATCATACCCGTTTGGAGGAGGCGGACATGCTGTACCGGCAGGCAATCAGCATGCGAGCAGATTACACCCAGGCCTATATCAACAGAGGGGATATTTTAATTAAATTGAATCGCACCAAAGAGGCGCAGGAAGTTTACGAAAGGGCTCTACTTTATGACAGCACCAATCCCGACATTTATTACAATGTAAGTTAACTTTTTTAAATATTTGCACAAAAAATTGAAAGCAAACACAATTGATCTCTCATGAATTTTTCAACAACGAATCAAAATTACGATAATTTCCATACAAAAAACTTGTTTAAAAATATTTAAACAATCCATCTTATGCAAAAGATTGTATGTGCTTAATTTTTTTACTGTTTAGGTTTGTATAAAAAAGTTTTTTATTTTACATATATTTGTATTCGATTTTTCATTAAACATGATTAAATTAAATATTATCATTATAATATTGGTGATGGCAAAACATTAAGTTCAATTAAAAAGTTAAAACATTATTTTTATATAAGAGCATTTAAAATGGTGATGCTTATAGTGGGTCTTTTTTCTTCGAATTTGTTGCTGTGACCTATTATAATTCATCATAATAATATATCGGAAAATGCTGAGTAGTCATGGTCGAGAATATATTTACAATAAAATATCCGAGACATGATGGTGAATGATGCACACACTCCCATGCTGGGTATTATTATACCCATAAAAAGGAGATCTGGCGACGACGACGACTGCTGAGCCTTTTTTTCTTCTACGTATATGCTACTATAAAAGACGAATGGATTTCGGGGACGAAATAAATTCTCCCCCTTATTATGATAATACGATTAAAGTTTTATTGACTTTGTTATATTCGCTTATTATTATTAATTTTTTTTGTTAAAATACACAAGCATATACATAGATATTTCATACTGATCATTAGAAATTGGCGTCTTTGTTATGTCTGTAGAGAAAGCGCTTACCACAAATAACTAATGCAACAGACGGGCAGTCGTTGGAGTTGTATTCATTTTTAGATTTCGTCCCCTTTGTGTTGGAGACTTAAGAAACATGTATTTTATTTTGGAATCAAAGGGAAATGATAAAATAATAATCGTTAAAACTTATAAATATTAAAATAATTTATTAATTTTAATTCTATTTTTGGAATTAAAAAATAAGTATTGTTTTTTTTTTATAAATAATATTTTTCTAGAAAATTAATGTAATTTTAGTATACACTGTGAATTAAGGACATAACCACACATGTTTTTCCTTTATATCTCTGGAATCCCTGGATATATTACGGATTGTCAACTACCTCCATCAATAGATTGTTTAAATAATGCCCCTCATAGTGGAGAAAAGGGGGGTGCGGTTATAACGCCGACCCATTCGACATGTGCGGTTTTTCGATATTTCCCAAAATTTATTCGGGTATTTACATATCTGTTATGGCATAAAGTTGTAATCTGTTAAGAAATATATTGTGTATAAATTTGGAATTAGAGCACCTTTCGGTTCCAGAGATATCAAGGAAAAACAAGTGCGGTTATAACCTTAATTCAAAGTGTATTTAATATAGTTTAATATTTTACCGTTGCATTCTAAATTCAACTATATTCTTTTTAGCTATGAGCAGTACAATAAACCTCATCAATCTTTCAAATTCAAATATTTCACAGAGAAGTAAAAAAGGGACGATGAATAACTTGAATATATCACATTCTATTGACTTAACTAAAATTATCGTGCAAAATACATCATGAAAAATAATAATTTGTCTCTTTCTTGTTGATAAATTGTTAATCTATGCGGTTTAGAATCATAAATCATGGTGGAGTTGAATACCTAAAAACTATGTTTCTTAAACTTGAGTTCATACAATTTCTCCTTGTACAGTTATATCATACATGTTTTATCGTCTTTTGCAAATTGCAGTTAGGAGTGGTGTTTTTGGAGCAGGGTAAGGCGTCTCAGGCTCTGGCATATTTAGATAAGGCTCTGGAGTTCAATCCAGATCACGAGCAAGCGCTTCTTAACTCTGCGATTTTGCTGCAAGAACTGGGACGTGCAGACTTGCGAGTAATTGCAAGGCAGCGACTGCTGAAATTGCTGGCAATTGATGGTGAGTAATAACGGTAATTTCGTGATAAATTAAATACATTTCCGGAACATATTGGCCCAGTTGGATAGATTAAGAAATAAAATGACTACAAACTAATTCAATATTTTGTATATTTTAAATTTTAATCATATCGTTTTATTGATTGCATACATTAACCCTAAATGTAGAAGTTCCGCTCACGTTAATACCAACAAACTTTTCAAATTTTCAAACGCTAATAACTTTTGTAATTTTCAAAGTTTTGAAATATAGTTAAAAGGGTTTATTGGCAATTGATTTATGTAGAAAAATTTTGAAATGAAACACTCACAGCAAAATTTATAAAGGAAAAACCGTTACGCACCGAGTTTTTGGTTGCTCACGTAAATAGAAACACCGAACGATTTTAGCTATTAAAAGCTTATTACCCATTTCTTACTTTTAATTTTAATAAGGTTTTCATTAATTGACTATGTTTTGATAAATTTCTTAATTGTAAATTTATTATTTTAATAGGAATTTTTATTTTTCACATTGGTATTGTCCAAATATTCGATTTTTAATATTTTTCATAAAATAATTAAAAATTTAAACTTTTTATACACAAAATGAAAAAGGGATTTGGAAAATTGGATTGGAATTTTTCCATTCCTTTAATTGAATTGTAAATCTTCTCAATCATTCGTTTAATCTAAAATATTTACGAACATGTTTATTTGGGTTAAGAATTAATTATCTTATCTGACATATAATCATTGAAATTGTAGTAAATATTGAATAACTATACCTTAAGCTAATAAAAAATACTAAAATATACTTTGAAATACTTATATTCAATTTATAATCGAGAATGTTTGCTTTAGGACTATTACTTTACCAAAGATGATGTTTTAATTATACGGTAAAACTTTAATTGTTTGTTAGATGTTTATTAGACATTTTATTAAATGAACACAAGTTTGTGGTGTTGTTAAAACATAAAAATCAAAAAGAACTTGATTTTCAAAATAAATTTAAGTATTTAAATAATTATTAACCTTTTCTAAAATTAAGATTTATAAATACAATAGAATAGAATGATTATTTTTATAAGAAAAATCATCCTTAAATGCAGAAATAAAGTTTGAAGCTTTAATTCTAGGTAAATAAGTTATTTAATTTAATAAATAGTTTGTTGAATAAATTTGTTAACTTAAATTTAAAAAATTATGAATATTCACCAAGTGATTATTTTACGACCAATACACTAAATTCGAAGTGGGCATACTTGTGGTATAAAAATGTTATTACCAACAAGAAATGATTTTTAAAATTTTGATGATTTTGAATGATTAAGTTATTTACTAATTTATATTAAATGTCCTCTGTGCTCCATTTCACAACAATACTAACATGTGCACCCTTTTGAATATTGTGTTATGTTTTTGTAGAAAAGAACGAGCGCGTTTATTTCAATTTGGGTATGCTGGCTATGGACGACAAAAATATTGGGGAAGCGGAAAATTGGTTTAAACGTGCGGTGCATCTGAAGCAGGATTTCCGAAGTGCATTGTTCAATTTAGCGCTATTATTGGCCGATGATCAGCGACCGCTGGAGGCGGCCCCCTTCCTAAATCAGCTAGTTAAATACCACCCGGACCATATCAAAGGCTTGATATTACTCGGTGATATTTATATTAATAATATAAAAGATCTGGATGCTGCAGAAAATGTAAGTAGTTTGAAGAACTCGGTGTCACGTCGCAATTTTTTTCTTTTTATAATGGAATTTAGTAGTTGAATCAATTTTATTTCATTTTAAGTGATTAATATTTGAATTCTACTTATTTATGTATTATTAGATCTGTAATGCCCCAATTTTTATTGAATTTAGAAAATTACCAGTTAGATAAAAGAGAAAGATAACTCTTTGAAGTACGAATCAGAAAAATTCAATATTTGTAGTTTTTACAGCTAGCGGACCTTTAGGCACGAAAATACGATTGAAATAAGTTTTCCCTAAAAATATATTTAGAAACATTTCATAAATCCTTTATTTCTAATAATTGAATGATTTAAATATTATATAAATCTCTAAATTATAGCGACAAGAATTCGGAACAAATTTATTTCGCATTCAAATTTTAAAAATCTAAAATTATAATTTTTACTAATTGAATTTTAGTACAAAGTACCAATTTTGTATATTTACATGATTTGTCTTTGTTTGCGAATATTAAAAAATTGTTTAAAAATAAACGTTGTCTAGAGAAATTTGTTGCTAAAATATAAAGTTTTTATCATTAAATTGTATGAAATTAATTAAATTTATTTTTTTTTGCGTTTTTCCTCTTGATCGAAAAACACAAGTTTAAAAATTTAAATGTTGAGGATGAAACAATAGAACAGTGACGTCGTAGACTAAAGGTATTTTATTATTGATTACTATTTACAGTGCTACAAAAGGATTCTGCAATTGGATCCGGTTAACATCCAAGGGTTGCATAATTTATGTGTCGTGTACGTGGAGCGTGGGAAGCTGATGCAGGCCCAGCAGTGTCTTAAACATGCCCATCAGTTGGCGCCTACGGAGGATTACATATTTCGCCATCTGCAGATTATTCAAAATCGGATTGCAAAGATTCGTCAACAACACTCGACGGCGGCGATTCCGGGAATGAATGCCCAGAATCAGAATGAGATTTTCCAGGAAAGCGCCACTGTAACGGAGGAGCAAAAAACAAAGGATCAAAATCAGGAATCCGCTGAAAAGAGAGAGCAATCTAATATAAGGGAGAAGAAAAATTTGTCTGAAAATAGCAGTGGTAAGAAATCAAACTCGAATGCTTCGCCCAGGTCGGAAGAAGTGGCAAATAAAACTCCTGGAGAGACATTGAAAAAGGAGATGGAGCCGAAAAAAGTGCAGCCTAATAAAGTGAATGGGAATAAGGATGTGAAGGAGGCGGCAAATCAGTCGGCGAGAGTGGGGAAAAAGGAGCGGAATATCGTGTTCTCGGAATTTGATGGGCATGAGTTTGGCAGCAATCGGAAGTACTTGGTGGATGACGATCACTACAGTCATGAGATTAAGAAGAATAATAAAATCAACCACGACTTTAACGACCACAATTATTACAGCCATCAGAATAAGTATTCGTACCGGGAGGTGAGTCATGAGGGTGAAAATGACTTTGACGTGGCCACGACGACGGCATCGAGCAGCAGTCGGAGCGTCCTCATTGATAAGGACCTGATAAGTGACATGAAAAAGGCAAAGCCCGTCTCAATTAGCGATACCAAGTTTCCACCCGTCAATAGCAAAGGTTGACTATCCGTTAAATAGCGATGCCCATTTTATGGGCATCTCAGCATTGAGCCCACTCTTACACAGATAAGTAATCAAATGGACTGATCGATTGATTTCATTGGGATTTTTCAAGGGGTAAAGTAGATTTCTATACATAAACTACAGTTTATTATTGATCATTCAAATGATATTCAGAAATTTGGTAATATTTTTAATTGCTTTAAATTAATTATAATAGAATAAGGAAAGAATTAAATATGTGAAAAAGATGATTATGTGGAATTGAGGTAAATTAAGTTGATTTAACATTGAACCTGAATTCTCCCAATATAAGCGCCTGATACTTCGTTTAAATCTAAATCAATATAATTATTTTTCCTCAATATGTTGTAATAATCACATACACTATAAACTCCTTATTCGTGGTAATCCAAGGACAAATTTTTGTCTTGGACTAACTGAAACATAAATTTTAATATATTTCTCTATATTGAGTTTATTTTTAGTAATACTATGTTAAAATATTTAAATTTTGGTTTAGCTAACTACCAAAACAATAAATAATCGCAAACATTTATAAACTTTTTCTTTTTATTCATTGAAATTTATTCATTTTTACAGAATATCATTTTTTATTATTTTTATTTAAAAATAATATTTAGAATTAAAACTGGTACAAAAAAACTAAAGTTCTATATTTCAACCAACAATGAAACAGATATGATTTTCCCCTTTGGGCTTCAGACTTCTTCGGCTAAAAAATTCAATATTTTCGGATCCAATCAGAATTTACATTCAAAATCATATTAGATTATATGGAATGTGAAAATGCTCTGAATAAGAAATATTACATTACCAAATGGTTCGTAATCAAAAAATCATAATGAGGACTATCTTTTAAAATTGAATATATTAGATGATAAGCTTTAAGATCACTAGTAGTAGTAGTATAGGCTTAAGGAGATCTGTATAGGCTTATGGGCCGGTCCGGCCCTTTGCCTGTATAATCATCTCCCTCCATTGTTGTCTATTGTCGGCCACCTCTTTCCAATTGTATACTCCTAAAAGTCGATCAGCTGCTTCATTATTTCGTAAAGCTTTAATCATCATAATTCAATATGGCAAAATTAAATTTGAAAATTTGATTTTTATATGCATATTTGTTTTGTATTTTGTCCGATTGGAACGTATCCTCTATAATTCCATATAAATTGAAACTTCATATTAACAATATTTTTACGGAACGTAACACAGCGAATAAGGAGCTTATTCTGTGGTGAGAAATAAAAACACGGAATGAATTATTAGTCGGAATACGATGAGTTTATTATTTTTCTTTCTATATAATATAAAAATAGTATTTATTGTGTCAACAATCCAGATAATGTTTACTTAGGAGACTTTAACTGTTCAACATTTTGGGCTTTATTCTGTAAGCGGGTTAATATTGTAATTTAAAAATTTGATCTCGAAAGAAAATTAATTGATAAAATACTCGTTTTTTATATTTAAATTCTATTATCATCGAAAATTACAAATACTCCAATAATAATGATCTAATAAGTTTCTGTATTAATGTTTCCCTGCTTATGGTCTGATTTTAAAACAATTATAATAGTACTACAATTCTTTTTATTATCCATGTGACCTGTGCAAACGCAAAGAGAATGGAAATTCAAAAGACGAGAATGAATATCTGTTGTAATTACAAATACATTTATAAAAGTGCAAAACGTGATCATTGTGAATTCCTTTTTAAAGTAGGATAGAAAAGTGGAGGAGCATTTAGTTTATTTTGTAAAACTTCTCCATTTCTCACCTATATACAATTTTACTAAATTCTATTTATTATGAAGTGTATGGATTAATTAATGATTAATTATATTTTAGATTACAAATGGATGAAAAAGAAAACTATTTAGGACAAATGGAGTTAAGGAAATCATTAAATAATTTCATCATCATAATTAATGTATGAATATAAAAAAATGTTTAGAGAAATAATACATAAAAATTATACAAAATCTACATAAAAATAATAGATTAAATGTTAAAAGATTGTTGCGTATTTATATATATATATATATATATATACAACACACTCAGATAAATGATTTTTATGGGCCCTATTACCCAATTGATGATTGATAGCTTGTTGTATTTTATATATAAATAAAAGAAATGAGGAAAAGTATCGACCTAATCACGAAATGTATTTAAAATAACGAAAATGGTTAAAATGTGAGATTATAGAGGAGGTAATTCTTATGAAAGTATAAGTGAATTTTATTGTTTCGCCTCATTTGATATTTTTGCATGAGAACGATTTTTATGAATTAGTGAAAATGTAATCTAAACATTTTTTTTGCATTTACTAGACTAATTCTAGCCTAATACACAATTTAAAGTCTCGAATTATATCAATGAAGTCTGTTTAAAAATTATTTAACTTTTCGAAGATTTATTTTATTATATAATTTTTTATTTATCTGCTATAAAACTTAAATTTTATTTATGTAGTATTAGAAACCATTTAAAGTGGTTCTTTAAGTAGAATTTAATTTTTTCCCTCATAAATAAATCTAATATTTTCTAAACAGACTGAATAAGGTACATGTAATTGAGGTGTAATTTTAATTTGGGTACCAACCGAAATTTTACTTTACGGGTTTACCTAGAAACTCTCTACTTACATACTCAAATAAGAGGCCACATAAATATAGTTTCAAGGGCGGATATAAATTGTGATCAATACGAAAACCACATTCACGTAGTGTCAGACTGAAAATGAATAAAAGAAGAATGGAGAAGAGACGGGAATTAAGGAGGTGACATATTTTTCTATAGATTAAGCAGTCAAGTGGACATTCGTTGTGGTTAAAAAGGAGGTGTATGTGGTTGGGATTATTGTATTTTTTCGGGATAAAACCTAAAATCTTAATTAAGGTGTACATATGTATGTGCCTTGTACAAAATAAATTATATAAATAATGAATAAAAAGAGAAGAAAATACAGTTGGTTCTGGATCGAATATAACGTGTAATCGAGGTGTATTCTTTATCTCTGTAATTATATCTTAAAAGAAATTAATTTTTTTATTCGAAAAAATATTTTTTTTTATTTAATTTGATAGTTTAATCTGAAATTGATTTATCTTAATTCTTTCATTGAATTTTGTAGTGAGTGTAAAATATACCTTTTTTAACGCCGAAACGAGTGCGTAATACGATCCAATCAAGGCGAGTTTTTAAT
>JXOV01020969.1:17182-30983 GCA_001014945.1 Clogmia albipunctata
AAGGCGAGTTTTTCATCATTTATAAGTTGAAAAGTGAACTTTGCAATCCTTTTTAAAATACAAAAAAAAATTATTTTAAAAATATTTCTAATTATCACGAGTTAATAGATCAACAGTTCAGTTTAAAGGAAGGATATGTAGCCTAAGTTTTGACATTGGGGCAAATTTGATTCTATATTATTACTTTTATACTAGTGATAAAAATTCGATACAGAATTACAAAATGAATATTTGTATTTAATTTTTTTTTCTATCTTTTATAAAATTTATTTGTGCTACAAGGGTGTAATATCAACTGTTTTTACAAGTGTAAAAATTTTGCATTACGAAACTCAAATAAAACTTAATTTTCGATACGAAATTGAAAATAGAATATTATTTTATTTTTTTCATTATTTCATTTATTGAATTCAAAGTTGCATTCCCTAGATTACACGTTAAAAAATAACCCTGAGAGATATGTCGTGAAATTGGATACGAGAGTATATTTGAAGGAAAATTAAGAGATAATTTGTGTTGGGAGTGGAAGAGAAGAAAAGGTTAGAATAATTAAGAAGGGAGAAAGAGAGAAATTGTTAAAAAACAATAACAATTTCCAAAGAAAAATGCGACAGGTACATGTGTAAAAGAAGAATAAAATGCGATATTTTTGTACGTTCATATTTAATTGATGAGATGAGGGAGAAAGGTTTTTAAGGAACGGTGTTGAAAATATATTATATTGAAACACTAATTATGACATGACTGGTCAATTGTTTCCAGTCAAAATATATAATATTATAAAAAAACATATAAAGATCAGATGAGAATATATACGACGAGTATAAAAAAAACATATAAAAGAGAGAATTGTGACATAGTTATTGACAACAATTGGTTGTCGTTAACTCATTGTAAAGTAATTTAACTGTACATTGTAAAGAATGAAAGACATGTGAATAAATGGTGAAAACAAAAGTGGTTTTCTTTTTTGAATATTGATAAAAATTATTGAACTTTGGGTAAGTAATAATAAATAAATTTTCGTTATATCGGTTTTGTAATGTAATTAAAATAGTTCATTGTGAAAAATGAGAAATACGAACAGCAAGACGAGTTCCTTTATTAGCAAGTTAAAATTAGGTTTTATTTATCGTATGAGTGTCATTATGTTACTTTAAGTACAGCTTACAAAGTACTAAGATTCATATTTTAGAGCCACGCTCAAGCATTTGTATGCATGTCAACGATCTCAATCAATTCACCCTGGTACTCCTCTCCGTGCATTCTGTCAAGATGTGTGCCATTGTTTTTCTGACCTCTCCATATTCAAAGTTTGGGTCGTCTTTAAAGCCCCACAGATGCATCATGCAATTACATCTTCCATGCCCAGTTCTCAGTCAATTCAAATTGCACCAGGACTTTCGTGGTGTCATTTATAATTACAAAATCGGCTACAATTACGAGTGCTAAATTGGACCAATGGATCTCCTAGCATCTGTTACAATATATAAAATTAGGTATATACGAAGGTCGGTCAATAATTTCTCAGAAAAGCTATTAAAACATTATTAAGGTAATTTTTTTATATATTACTAACTAAACATATCTCTGCACACAACTCCATTTTGAAGACTTTTTTCTCTCGTAAAAGTATCGTCCTAGTCTCGTTCTTTCACTAAGCAGCCGCCTCTGAATCACGCTTCCTCTTCACGTACAAAACTCGTTTTCTTCAACACAACTCGTACGCATCTCCAAATCTCTCGAACACACGACTTTTACAATAAAATCTCGTTTTTAAACACTTCCGAAACAACTCGCAATCACATATCTCGGTTGAGCCCTCATGTAAAAAATGGATTTTAACACCAGTTTTCGATTAATTCCAAACACAAAAATTAACTTCACGCTCTTTTCATCGTCCAATCAATTACTCGCTTCGCTCTTTTTTTTATAATCATTATCTCAATCTACAAACATAAAACACATCGTTAGGCTCTTTTATAGAGTTTATATGTTCATCTACCTTTTCAGTCTGAATGACTATGTTCAATATTTCAATTATATCAAGATTTATCTTTAATATTGTTGAAGATATTATTCTTCTTGTACTTTTTTTTATTGATCTAAAAGACCTGTTATGTACATTTCTTTATTTTAAAATTTATATGTCACAAAATGACAAATGAAAAACAAAAAATGTATGAAAAATATCATTTTAAAAAGCTTTTTACAGAAGAAATATTATCAATTTTAAATAACCAAAAAATTATATAAATTCCGTCTATTTGAATTGATTTGTATTTTTAGATTATAATAAAACAATTGTTAGGGTTTAATTCGTGTTTATTAGAATACTATTATTATTACACTATAGTATAAATCTATGTTTGTTTGTAACAATGTAGATTTTTTATTCTTGTTTTTTTTTAAATTGTGTTCTTGTTCCATTTTTAATTGTATATTATTTTCACGCTGAGAGAAATGGTTCCACGAATACAAATTGAAACGAATCTGTTTTAATTTTCATATATTTATATATTAGCATATTTAATTAAAAACGCAATATAAATATATGAATAATAATAATAATAATAAATTGCGTTTTTGTAAAATTGCCGTTACAATTTCTATATATATTTAATACAATAATAAATAAATTCATTTACTTAACAGACACTTGTTTAACCTGCGTTAAATTACGTTACGATTCAAAAGTGGGATGCGTTAAAAGAACTATGGACGAGAGAGATAGTAACTTATATATCATAATATATTTGAAGAAATCATTTTTCATCATCGGAAGTTCAAATTCTTGTTTAAATGGCAACAGTCATTTATTAAACTCTTATTTATATATGTATATGTGTTATATATTGATAAATATAGTTCGAATAAATATTACATTTCACTATTTTAATAGAACATCCCACTTCTTTTCATACAAAATAAATACCAATACATATTATGTTAAATGTCGACGTAAACTCCATTAAGAGATATAATTTATAAAATTAATCAACTCAAAATCAACGAATATAATCATGCCTTAATCTCTAAAGTGCATTTAATGAAGAGTAATTCCATAATGAATATTAAAGGTTGTGTGTGATCTTCTGGTCACGCTAATTTGCAGTCTACAATCTTAATAATATGTACGAGTACATAGTTTTTTTTGCTCCTTCTATAAAATTCAACAATTATAACTGACCATAACAATTTTCATTTATCTTATTTTTATAATAATAATGATTTAAAAGTAATGTTTCTCTATTTCTCTTCAAAACTTCTTTTTCCTCTACTTCTCTATTAAAAATTTCATTCAACTGTATCGTCATTTACACATCTGAACTTTTAAAGGATATTGTAGGATTTATTTTTTTTTCAATTAATTAAACGAATGGGCACATAATTTCAACAGTTAGAACTTGTATATATACAACATTCTTCTTTTCTTAAGGGAGAATCTTCTTCTAGTTTCTTTTGAGAAGTGTAAACAGATTCCATTTTTAATTTTGTTCTAACTAATTTCATTATATAAATTCAAATACATATTTTTTTATTCTTTTTAATGCATTAAATAAGTTTGGTTATATTTCTTATTAATTTTTAAATAGTATTATTATAATATGAACGTTTTTGTTTGCAAATGTATATTTTTACGGTTTAGGTTCACCATCAACTTTATATATTTTCCGACATTTATTGTTATATGTTCTACCCTATTCGCTATTTTTTACAACTAAAAATTCAATTTTCAACAGCTAAAATAAATTTTGTTTATCTGGAGATTAATTTTTATAAATTTATTTATAGAATTTGCAATTCAATATCTTTAGCTAATCGCAATCAACCATTTTAGTTTATTTATTAATTGTGCTTACAATAAATCTAATTTTGCATTTTTGTTTTAAATAATCTTTAATTAATTTTTTTTCTAAATAAAGTTAACAATTTATAGATGGTTGGGTGTCATGGTTTACCTATTATGCCTCTGTATATAAAATAAATGTCATACTAATAGAGAAGGAGAGCCCAGAACTGGTTTTGTATGATTTGGGGTATTTTTGAGGAGGATGGTTCATTATAATGTAAGCTGTTTTCGCGGCAACAATAATTATCAAACCTGCTTATCAACTAAATATATAGTCATTTTAATTTATATATTTTTTGATATAAATAACATAATAATCAATTTAAATAGTTTTGAAAATTTTTCATCATTTTTTGGGATAGACACTTGTCATGTCTGAGGGTTTTTTAAATACATACAAACTATTTTTCTTTTTCATCAACAATCACCCTAATGGTGCGGATTTGAAGAACGAGAGACTGGACGAGCTTTAACTCGAGGTGGTAATGTCCAATGAGATGATGTCGGTCATAGAGGCTCCTTAGATGGAACCCAAATATTTGGACCTGTTTGACTGAAAATCACTTTCTTCGTTTTATTGTAGATCTCTTCAATAGTATCTCCTTGAACAACAGCTATAGAAATTTAAAAAAAAAAATTATTATTTCAATATTAAGTATAAGATAAAAAAAATATATTAAATATTAAAAAATATTAGTTAATTTCTAAAAGTGAAAAACTTCATGAATGTATTTATTTTTTACCTGTAAAATATTCTCCAAATTCTTGCTCCATTTTTAGGGCTCGTTCGTAAGTCTTCTTTGCTTGCTCCTCCGTAATTCGTCGGTTAAACTCCCTGCAAAACAATAAATTCCAAATATTTGAACCAATTACTTCAATCGACCAATAATTAATCCTTACATAATAGAATCCACAGATTTCGGTTTAATGAAAACAGCGACAGGATAGAGCTGAGCTACTTGAAGCCGCTTAATTGCATTTCCGGACACATCCAAGATACAATGCTTACTCTTCTCCGCCACCTCCCGAACACTAGCCACAGACGTCCCATACAAATTATCATTGTATTGGCCCGCTTCAATAAACAAATGATTCTGGATGTCTTTCTCCATTTGCTCTCGAGACGCAACAAAGTGGTAATCTCGACCATCCACTTCGTAGTCCCTCTTCGATCGAGTCGTATCTTTAATAAATAAACAATTTTAATTAATAAAATATCTATCATTATTAAAAAAAAAAACTATATACATTTTCACAAAGCATTGAAATTTTAAAAAAAACAATAAGTGTAATTTCGCGATGGCTTCCTTCTCAAATATACATCCATCTTTTAAAAATAATCGTTTTTCTTTTAAATTAAATATCTTAATAGAAAATATTTTTAAATCAACTAAAATAAAACCTTTTATTAGAAAATCCTTTATAACAATATGAGCTGGGAGTGATTTTGTAACAAATCAAAAAATAAATAGTATTTTTTTACTTACGTGGAACACACGAGCCAAATTTGTCTGGATATTCAGCAATCAGATCATCATTAATTCGATCCTTAAGTGGGCCTAATATAATCACGGGACGAGCATAACTTATGGTAAGGCGCTGAACTGGTTCATAAGAAAGAACATTCTCCTCGGATGCTATAAAAATCAAAATATATATTTATATAGCTCTTTACATAAAAATGTTAGCTTATTTTGCAGGTTCCAACAACAGTTGTAAAAAATAAATATTATAATACAATGAAAAATATTTATACTTTGATGCTCACTAAATAATAAATTTCAAAAATTATTCGTTTGTGAAATTTTTCTTTTAAAAAAAAATTCTCAACATGAGAGGAAGAAACAACACTTCTAAAGGGGGACAAAACAAATAGCAACTCCAATATCAATTCAATGTGATCATAGACACTACTCCATATTTGATTTGGAGAAAGACAGACAAACAATCAACCAACTTTATTGCCATTCAAGCATTTTACACATTACAATCTCTACTCTATGAGTAATGGATGCATTTTACAAAAATACAATTGTAAAATAAAAAATATCTCATATTTTTCAATAATTCCTAAACGGTTAAGAAAATGTTATTTATAAAATAGGTCAATACCGATTCTAAAATACATATGTTTACAAATAATTTTTGATTGAAAAATATTATTGAAAACATGACTGATTTCTTCAGACATATTTTTAAATACCATTTACAATTTATTTTATCCACAATACTATGAAGTGATTTTCATTTCACAGAAATTCAAGTATTACATCTAATTACGTTGTCTAAAATTTGACGAATCATTTAAATGTTTTTCACTGTAGGCCAGATTAGATAAATGGAATTTTAGAACCGCTTAAGCATTACCTTAAATTCTCTAATATAAATAATGCAGAAATGTATAGGAACACAGTCAGTCTATAACGTATTCGAACAATTTCTATATACAATTATTTAAAAAATCTTAATAGAATAGTTTAAGAAATATTCAAAATAAATTTAATTTCAATTTGATAATCTTAAAGAATTCTTTGATTATGTTTAATACAACAATAGAAACCTCTAATTATTTGTAAATAAATATGTTAGGTTTTGTAGATTTTGATTAATATTTTTAGGAAAAAATTGTAAACATAATTTCTGGCTAAAAACTATCCATAAAATTTTACACAACAAAACTCATTAAATTTCATACCCAAAAAAGAATTTAACAAAAATAGTCCAATACTTTATGAACCGACCGTATGTGATTATTAAGAAGCAAAGTTATGAAAACAGTACTTAAAACTTTGAATAAGCCAAAAAAAATTTGTATCATTTCTTAACCTGAAGGTTTCTCAAATGACCCCGAAGTTGGCTCCCCTGGACAATTCATATTAAAAATTCGATTGTTATTTCCTTCCCGCATTATATATATCGCTCATTCAATAGAGACCCAATTCCGTGTCGAATGCGATTTACAGATTAAGAAATCAAATTAAAAAGTGTTTGACTAGAATCTAATCAACTAAATAATTAGAACAAGAAATTCATCTAATAACCTCATAACAAAAAAATAGGTGCTACGTATTTCAAAATTGTGTGCTAAAGAAATGTAAATATTTAAATAAATTAATCAATTAATCTGTAATATATTATTGAAGTGTGAAAAAATATTAATATTAATGAAATAATCATTATTATTGTAAAAATTATCGCTCAAACAGGAATACAATCCACAACAGAATGCGATCTACGAGCATTGATCATTCTTCTCGTTTCAGTCCAATTACATATTTAAAAAAAAGAAAATCATCCTAAATAAAAAAAAATATTGTTTATAAAATTCGCTAATAAAATACTGTGAAAAAGAAAGAAAAATTGGATAAATAACCAAAAAGTCCGACAATCATCATCTGATTTAAATTGCATTTTAGAAATGTACTTCATTGTTATGTTTTATGTGGTTTTTATCATGATGATGAATATCTGTCAGTACATGACTTGTTCTCTGTTTGGCTTTGGGTATTTTTAAAATTTATTTCTTTTTGGCTTTCCGGTCTTGATTTTGTCAAAACCGAAACACCACTTACGATATTCAACATCGTTATTCTCCAGGTAGATTAACGTGATCTGCTCCATATCTGGCAACTCCACCCTGTAGATAATCTCTCCTGTATACCGATCGCGAAGAACACAACAGATGATCGTAGCCGATCGTCACACAAGAAATCAATTACATTTACATTTATTAATAGAAGAAGAAAAATACATACTTATGATAAATAAAAAAAATATCCGCCCTTCGGAAGAAAAATCAATAACTAAATTCCAATAACACAACAAATTGTTTGGACTTGATGAATGATCATTTAGAAGATAAGTTGTTTTTGTTGATTTAAAACTATTTTAATTAAATATACTTGTTTAGATATAATGTGAAATTTCGATAATAATCAATGACCGATAATATTAAAAAAAAATTGTCCAGGTATTAACAATTTTCTTAAAAGAAACGTGAAAAAGCAAATAAATCTATAACTTAATAAATTTTCAAATCATATCCATTTATTTTAATAATTAATTTAAGATTTGTTTTAATTTATGATTTCAGAAATTAAATATAAAATCATTCACTCTCCATTCACACCTATTGATTAAAAAAATTTCATTTTTATACGATTAGACATCTAAAGCCAAGGGCTAATTTTAACCACAATAAATAATTTATTCCTATATATTCTTAAGTTTGGTTTTTGAAAAAAAAAATTCGGAGTCTATTTTTAAAATTCATTAAGCGGAAAATAAATAAATAATTATAGCTTCCAAATTTGATTCATGCCAATTTCAAACCAAGTGCTGATCCATTTAAAATTTTTAATAATTAAATTTCCTCCTCAAATTATTTTATAGTAAACAATAGTATGATGCGCTTATTTCTTTGCTTTTCGAACTCTACGAATATTTCACATGCATCAAATAAGTTTTATTAGAAAGATACAACACATTTGCAGAATATAATTTAAACCTACTCTTGATTTATTTAGACTCTAGTGGACTTTTCGAATATCATGCATATTTAATACCTTTATAATTTCCACTGCTTATAACTCTCGTTAGAATGGATATTGTAACAAAATTATTTCTATTTTATATCAGCTTGGTTATAACATTTCGAATCATTATTATAAATTGCAGAAACGAGATAATTTAAATCTTGAAACATGTCAAGGTTGGTAGAAACTTTCAACCTTTTTATTATTATATATTATATTATTATACATTATTATTCAATTTTAGTTTAAATATCTTAATAAAAACATTAATTACATATTTAAATGAAAGTGATCTTTAAATTTTTGATGACAAAATTGATAATTAAACCAAACATTACTAATGCTTTCATTTTAAATAAAAAATTAAATAGTTAATTATTCATAGCATTTCAAAACGAATATTATTAAAATCCTTGACTGAACTCTTTATTTTCATACACTAAAATATATTTTATTTACAAATTGAAAACGAACAAAATAATATATACATTACTTTTGTCATGGAATATAAAATTAACACAAATTTTACAAATCAAATGATTGAATTTTATGTGATCAACCATCAAAAATAGGATTTCTTTAACATCAATTAACTGAATAGAGTACAAATTCAACATTAACATGACACAGTTTATTTTTCTCTAAATGAATTAAATTTGGACCTCTTTTCTACAATTCTCCATTAATAATATGACGTGTACATCATAAATAAACATAATTTACCATCAATTGTAACTGCGTAAAAGCACACCAAATCTCAAATATGTTAGGTACAACTCAACAAGGGGACTTGGAATTTTGTTTCAGGGATAATAATTTTCGTTATTAAATCTCATTTTAGCTATAAAATTAACTTGAAGGAACTACTAAACAAAATCCAGAACCTCAGAAAAGAAAGTTCCTGACCACCTCTTTAAGTAATAATCAACGAACTAAACAAAAACGGAATATATAGTTTTAATAGAAAGAACACAACGAAATCAACAAATTAAATTAAATTTTTTTTAGTTTTAATATCCAATATAGAACAAATTGAATTTATATTGACTTTCAATTCAAACACTACAATTAATATTCAAATTCTCACCTCCTTCCGCATTCGCATCGTCCGTTGTATAACATAACATAAATGCTGAAACGAAAAATCAACCATAATATATTATTAATTTTATTTATCCAAAAATGCTTAATACTATCGAAATCACGTTTGTGAGTCATTCATACATAAATAAATTAAGGCATGAATTAACTGAGCTAAAGTTCGAAAATGGGATTTTCATTATACCTTTAAATTATATATACCATAATAGTTGTTTCTGTAAGGACTGTGTGTACTGGGTTTTTTTATTATGAGTAATATTTGTTAATACAACAAAGGAGTGCACAAATTTCACACATGACTAACATACAGCTATTTATACAATTCAATCATTAAATTTTGCAAATTAATATTAAAAATTTTATATGATACGCCAATTCTTAATTCATGGCAACTTTCCTTCAAACTGAATCTTGAAATAGAAATTCAATGCCACCTTGTTTGTGGTTTTTCTTATGGTTTTCACAGTTAGAATCTTCTGACTTTCAAAATATACTTTACTTCACTGAAGTCAATGAAAAAAGATTTTATCTCTCCTTTTATGAATTTGAATTTTACCGAGATTAATGAAAAATTATGCACTTCTCACGAAATTATGACCAAATAATCTCATGTTTGAACTTTTTAGTTAGTATTGATAATAAAATTATAAGTAAATCTAACCAGGGTTAAATAATACAAATAAATTAAAATTAATATAATTGTAAACTTACGTTGCTGCTCTGAATCTACATCGGGTGTGGAAATACCGTTTTCTACAAAAACCAATTTGTGTGTCAAAATCATATCATATAAAGGAAATACATGTTTCTCATTCATTTGTCATATATACATATTATATAATGTAAACAAATATTATGTTAAACTATATGCAAATAAAAATAACAAATCAAAAGGCAACTGAAAAGGACAAGTATAAAAGGAATTTAGAAATATTAAAACGAATTCAGGTTTTATGCTCTAAAATCTATCTTTTATCCATTTCTAAAAGTAATTTATTAATATATCTACATAAATACATACGTTCTTGATCTGATCCGTCCTCATTTTTATCGTCTTTACTCTTCATAAAGGGAAACTTTCTTGAGAAAGAGAAATTCTTTTTCTTTCGGTCGAGCGTGGATTGCTGCAATTAGAAACAAAGTCATTATTACAATCATTATGAGTTTGCGTGGTGAAAAGACGAAAAAGGAAAATTCTTCAAAAAATAAAATATTTCTTAGTAAAATTCGATTTCTACAACAAATAGAAAATAATAATAACAAAGTACATTCCTCTCTAACAAACGTTTGTTCGCATTTCAATACTTTAAAAATAACTATAAAATGCACAAGATTAAATAAAAATAGAGGAATAGCCTAAAAATTTACTTAACGTAATGTATACAATTATTTTTTCTATTGACCAGGACCAGAAAACAACAAAATTCGAATTAAATGATTACATTAGGTTGTTCCACACGAAACCATTCATTGTTTTATAATTTTCCCAAATTTCAGTCGTGGGGCCTACTATAACTATTAAAGTAGTCTGCCTCTGTGGTCTAGCGGTAACCAACCTAAACTGCCTCCTCGAGGTCGTGGGATCAAATCCCGGGCGGATAGTTTTCTAGCGCAAAAAAGTTTCCATTTGTGTATATCAATAACATTGTGAAATAATATTTAATATTCCTAGCGAATTATAAATAAGTAATGGCGCAAAAAAAAATAATATGGGCAGATAGACTGGATCCGTTTACAACTGGTCTAAATGCTATTAATTGACTAATAATACACTGAAAACTAACAGTCACATAAAGTCTAACACCCGATGGTTGAGGTTGAGACTACCTCTAGTTCCGTAATGGAATATCGTGGGAAAAATTATTATTATTATATGTAATATTTATTTTTCAATTCCTATATAAATAAAATGCAATTTTACAATAATTGTATAATTTCATAGTTTTATGCACATGAAAATGTTTCAGAATATACTCCTTAACCAAAATAACGGAAAACATGACGTTGCTCAATTTAGAGTGTGTATTTATCAGAATTTCGTACAATCACCGTTGTAAGTGATATTGACTGAACCAATGATATAAAAAACATCATATTTAAATCCATAATCAGACAGAATTTTTATAAATTTCATCATCAAGATTACAATAACTGTTATATTTCGAAAATCTAACTGAAGGTTTGCTGGTATTGGGAAGTGTGTGATTTTAACCCATACAGGATTCTTAGAATTCTAGGGCTCAAACTACTGCAAATCAGAGTTAATACAAATAACAGAAATATACAACTTCAAATGTCATTTGTTTGAATTAATAATGAAAACAAAAAAAGTTAGTATTTTTTAAAATTAGTCTCTAAGTGTGGGATAACCTAATAATTATGTATTTAATTCTAAACAGAATTATTAGTTTTCTGGGACATATAGTTCTTATGTCTGACTACTCGGTAATTATTTGCGGTTCAAAAATAATTGATTTATCATAATTTTAAACATCGCGTTGATAAGAAACATCATCTGCAATAAATTGTTGCCGGTGCTCAAACAAAAATAGCAATGTTGTTGTCATAAACCAATATCTTTTTACTGTATTATTTTATGAATTTTACACACCTTATCTAAATTATTCGAGGTATGTCCCTGGAATTTGACGCTCCTATCTCGAGCTCTCATCTTCCTCTCCCACCTCCTCTTCGACGGCACAATGCCGATGCCCTCCTCCTCTCCGTCGCCGAGCACCCTTCTCGCCTGCCACCACTCGTCATCTGACGCGTTCGTCACGTGCAGCACGTCTCCATGCTTGAACGATAATCCTCGAGATGGTAAACCATCGTCCCGGTTCGGGTCGTAGTCGAACAGAGCGCGTACGTACAACGACCTCTTCTGGGACGTCCGCAGCAGTGTGCCGGTGCCTGCGTTGATCGCTGCCTGTTGCTTCAATTCATGAATGCGGGCTTCAAAGCGATTGTAGTCCTCCGGTCGATACTGAGCCACCAGCGTCACCACAGGACCTGAGTTCTTCAGCGCTTGTGCCGCTTCCTCGTGAGTGGCATTCTTCAAACTGACTCCGTTCACACTCAACAACTGATCGCCCCGCTTCAACTCTCCGCCCACGTCAGCCGGACCTCCAGCCAATATAAATGACACGTATATACCTTGCCCGTCTTCGCCGCCCACAATATTGAACCCTAGGCCCTGTGTTCCTTTTCCAATTTGGATTGTTCGAAGCTCTCTGCAATTTTACGAAACAATTATTACAGCAATTACTAACCGACAGAAAAATGTCGTTCAATTAAAAAATCACAGTAAAACCCAGGATATACAAAAAAACAACATGTTGTTCATTTATTATTGCCAGAAAATAGAACATGACCTGATTTTGAAAATAACTTGAAATTGTAAATTTTAATTGTACCCGTAAATTAAATGGTTGATTTATCCTGCGAAAGAGAACAAAAATTGTAAGTAATCTAACAGATCATTGAATATTATTGTAATCATGTTTCTCTCTCCAGGAATTTTAGTTTTTTCATTGCAGAACTGTACTGAAAACAGCAAATACAGAACAGTTTATTTAATTCTGGACTGAACATGACAAGAATTTTAAACAATTACAACAAAATTTAGTTTTAAGATCAATAATTTAGAATTATTTTATAAAAATCAACAAATTTTAGCTGAAAAGTGATCATCTTAAATACATATTATATATAAGAGTATATTATGTAAATTTTATAATTAGATTAGAACAGACACCATTTTTTCATAATTATTAAGAACCAATTTAATTCAATATTATTTTTTAAATTTTAGGAACATCATATTTGTTGCAAATATTCATTATTTTAAAAAATGGGTTTCGAAGAACATTCATCCTCGTTCAAATACATTTCAATTTGACACCAAACTTTTATGGAATTCCCCTGATTATTTTATATACAACAAATAATAAGCGCTGAATGTACCTCGTAATATCTTCATGGCTGACTGCTCTTGGAGTTCCAGGTGGGACAGCGGCGAGCACATTAGATGAAGCATATCGTGATGACATATCTAAATCTGGAATTTAAAAGAAAAATAAATAGATTAAAAATGTGAAACAATACAATTAATGTCCTTATTTTCAAAGAGATTTTAAATTAATATACATATTAACGAATTTAAAAAAATAGTTCCTGTTGATACTAAAATCAATTATTTGTGAGTTTTAATTTGTGAAACAAACAATACTAACGAAATAGTTCTTTGTGCTACAAGTGCGTAAAATCATTTGGTTTTTATCTAGGAAACAAGTGTGAAATACGAGCCACAATG
>JXOV01020969.1:31136-42860 GCA_001014945.1 Clogmia albipunctata
CCACAATGGGAGTTCTTCTTCGTGAGTTTCCCTTCCAAATCTTCACTAGTAAAAAAAATATTTCGCAATTTCGAAATTCAAATCAATGTTAAAAATCTAAGTTTTCGATACGGGATTGCAAAAACTAAATATAAAAAAACAGTACTTACTTGGTAATGGTGAATGAGACCTCTCTGACTGGGCATAGTCGACGACAGTTTGGCCACCGATGCTATTTACCGCGCTCATAGAATGCGAATTGAGATTGTGAGCCATTAGCAGGCTATTTGGTGTTGTAGTGGTCGACGGAACAACGAACTGCTGCTGTTTGCACACGATTAGCGTCGCTTTATCCTGGACCGATTTGAGGGTGGCCACCGCTTCTTCGTGGTTTACATTTTCCAGATTCTTCTCTTGTCCGTTGCTTTGTCGCACCATCACCAACTTGTCACCAATGCTCAAGCGACCGTCCTCATGCGCCGCCCCTCCCTCCATAATCTTGGTCACGTAGATGCCATTGTCGCCGGGAATATGCTGATTTCCAATACCGCCCGCTATCGAGAATCCCAAACCCCGATTCCCTTTCACCAGGTTAATCTCCAGTATCTTGGGCTCTGTTGAATGGGATGCCGGAGCTGCATCAGGCACATGGTGACCCTGTTGTTGGCTAAACTGTTGGTTTTGCGACACCGGCCGAACGACGCGCCGCTTCACGTGCAACTTCACTACATTGCCGGCCTTTTTTAATGCCTCCACAGCGGCGGCATGGGGCACATCCACCACAGACACGTCATTCACAGACACGATGCAGTCGTTCACATTGAGATGCCCGTCCGTGGAGGCCGCTCCTCCCGGTATCAGCTTTGTGATATAGATCGAGGTGTCTGTGCCAATGTGCGGATTGTCCGTTCCACCCGCAATGGAGAAGCCCAGACCCGAATTACCACGCTCCAACTGGATATCCTCATACTGCCAATTGTCATCACCGTTCAATTGACTCTTTGAATCAACCAGACCACTGTTCTCATGCCCATTTGACGCCTATAGCAGAAAGATAAAGAAACAAAATTCTTGTTAGTAACTAATCAATCACAACCAATGCTATTAAGAAATCAATTGACAATTACACATAAACTTTTATAAATCGAAAAATATTTCAATAGGTGCCAACTAGCTGTGTAACTGAATTTTTTAGAGGTTTAATTTTAAATGTGGCAAAAATTTGTATAAAAATGGAAAACGACAATTGTGTAACATTCAACAATGTCAGACCGTTTCAAAATCCTATTCAAACAGAACGAAATAGTATACAATTCGGCTAGCACAAACTCTTTAATAAGATATAGCAGCAGTCACATATTAATATAGAAACACTCCGGGACCTTTATGACTGGCTAAAATTTACCGATTGTTTCTTTAAAGGAATTGATTTCTTTGCGGTAAAGTTCTACCTTTGTCAGTGATATTCAAAACGCATTTCTTGCTTTTATTTTTAATTCAAACAAAATGCAGTTCATTGATTGAATTCAAAATTATTTGAAAAATCATGACAGAAAAATTGTAAGAAAATTTCAGAATTAAAATTGGTTTTATTTTTTAGATTTTGATAAGGAATTTGCAAAAAATGTAGTACGCAAAATTAACTAGTAGATAATGGTCCTTTGGACAGTAGTATATGGAAGGGCATCAGTGTTACATTAGAGATAGGTTGTTATTTAGGTAAGGTTTTTTTGGTTTTCAGAATGTTACTATTTGTTATAATGTTTTAATATTAACTTTATGATATTGATATCTAATATCATTAATTTCCTTATTAAATCCTCGGACAAATGATAAATACTGCATTCAATATAATTTTAAATTCTTATATTCAAATAAAATTTAAATCAGGCTCCAATAATTCTTAACATATTCAAAATAATTATTATATATATTTTTCGGAGTCCATTTAGGTCACAATATAATTATAAAGGGATCTTAATTTTAAATTTAAAATATTTGCCAAAGTTGAGAAATCGTTCATATTACAGAATTCATGCAAATGTTAAATTTACAATACGAATAATAAATAATAAACATTATTAAATGGAATTTTATAACTTTAACTAAGACATTCTGATAAAAATGTTGTTTGTTTCTTGTAAAGCATATCCAATTTGCTTTTAAGTTTTTGTAGTACACATATTGAAACACATTTTAAAAAAACAGTAACTGAAATAAAAATTTAGAACGCATATTGCAATTTTCCGGGGTAAATTAATATCAAAAGTTTTCAAAGTATGTAGTTTGTTTTCATTTATCATAGACGAGTAATTAATTCTAATTACTTGAATATTAAAGTCTAGAGTGAATCTATGATGAATTTTTGGATATAGTTAGGGTTTTAAGAAATGACAAAAACTTAATTATTAAATTTTTATTTAATAATTAATAATTATTAAATGAATTTTGAGTATTTTTCTTTATAATAATTGTGAAGTGAAACAGTAAACAATTTAATTTGTTGGCTACAATACTGAATTTGTAGGGCCGCCACTTTGACCTTCATGTTATTGACAGTGTAAACATTTAGCAACACCTGAATATATGTCAATTATATGTGTAATACAGTGAGACGGGTATAATAATCATAGCTCTATTATTAAAGTCTGTTTGAAATAAACTATTATTCTGATCAAACTGAAAAGCTGGTTTAAACTTTAAATACAAATGGCCAATTATCATTGATATTAATTGTAAACCGAATTCCAGATGTGAGACAGTGTGCAATTTTTTGGTCCCTTGCCAAATTTCATTCATGTTCTTCAATTCATTGCGGAGCTGTAAATTCTCAAAAATAATTTGTGATTCATTATTAAAAAAAGATTGTGTATCCTCAATAAATGATCTTCTCCTATTTTCATCAGTTCAAACTCGATTGATCGACAAATATAGATCGTATAATAGAAAAGAGACAAGTTGAATAATGAAAACTTGTCCCCAAACGGAAAACTTAAACTTTTTCGAATATAAAACTATTCCGGCGTATAATCAGTCCGTTATGAATTCAAGTCAGCACAATAGCTAATTTAGCGACAAATTATCTCATTTTGGTTGGTAGTAGTCTCGTCATCACATAAAGAACAATCACTTTACCGTGTCCAAATTGAAGAGCGACGACACTTTTTTTAGAAACCCACCACCTTCGGTTTGACGTTTCTTCTTTCTGGTGGTCATTTTTACTTATAAATCCACACGTATTCCGGTTTGTTTTTATTTTTGTTTTTTAAAGTCAAAATCACACACACACAAGGTCACTGTCGCAAACTTTGCAAAATTACGACGGAACTGTTTATTAAAAAATGAAATTATGAATAAAAATCAATTTATTGAGAGTTAAAAATCGATCTATTTTCTCCTATCTCAAATATTTATTGTAAAATTTAAAATAAAACCGTATTCAAGTCACCACTCTTTCTAAAGCAAACATTAATATCAACTGTTTAAAATTCACACATCTCTAGTTTGTCATAAGTTAATTAGCAAGCCATGTATGTTTTACAGGCATTGATTTAAAGAGAAAAGAGAATTTATAATTATATGATAATATACGTCACACTGAAAAGAGATGGAGAATCTAGGAATGTGGAAAAGTGGAAAAGGGATGAAATACCCTATAATTTATTTATTGTTTATAAACTCCGATATCTGATATCGCCAACAAACTTTTAATTATACGAAAAGCGATCTTTTGAATTAAAAGAATGATCAAATATGAATTCCTCTCTATGCAGCTATATTTTCCTTTAAACTGAGTGGGCCTCGCAAGACTTGGTTTTATAATGTAATCATCTTTAAAGATTATCAGAAAATGAAGATAAGAGAAAATTCCTCTGGTTTGGAAAACCACACTACTATAAACGGAGAATTGCCAAAAATCGGGGCGTGTTTTTTTCATTGCTATTTTAAGGCACAATCCCGGTCACACACTATCTGCGATCACTTTTCCGACACCAATAACACTCACTGGCCCGGTTTTCATCTTTTTTTCGCAATTTTCAACAAATTAGAACATTTTAACCTTCTCAAAATAAAAAAAAAACACAAAAATTTTCTTTTTTAGTTCAAATAACGCAATCCGTTGATTACGCACGCACGATCGTTGACATTTTCAAATCTAGTAACGTTCAGTTCGAATTTTTTGAAGCAGTAGAAAAAAGCCGTTAAAAGAGGATTTTTCTTTTTTGCATGTAGGGGGGACTTTAAGTGGTGCGCTTAAAATTGCGTCCTCACCAAGCCCAATTTATATAAAAAAGAAGCGAAACCCATAAAATCTCATATAATTATTTATAACATATAATAATAAAACCAACTAAAATATGAATAAAAACCAATGACTTAACAAATATTCATTTTTGAAAGGATTTTTTTTATTATAAAACACACAAACATACACGTTTAAAAAAGAAATGAATAAATTATTAAATTATTTCATTTTTTTATTATTAGCAAATGAGTAATAATCAAAACGTATACTTGTACACTCCCATTTTTGTGGTTAAATTCACTATCGTTTAAATATTCATTTTTGAATATTTTAAAGTAAGAAATGAAATATTTTCACATATACATATTGCAAATCATACTAAAATAAATTCCAATATATAATAATTGTTTTAAAAAATTTATTATTACGAAAATAAAAAAAAATGCAATATTGCTGGTTGTCACAACCGCAGTTGCAAAATTTATGTATTACAATCTTAATTAGAATATCAATTCTATATAATAATCGAATGGTTCGTTTAAATTAATGATTTTGATTATAAATGACTCAATTTGGTCAAGTTAGTTAATTTAACCACTTATATAAGGGTGTATAGAATTATGTTACATTGTAACCATTTAAAATAATTTGTATTATGCGAACTGAAAATGTGAGTCATGCAACAATTACTTACCATGTAAAATGGAATGAACTGGGGTCAAAGTTCACCATCATTGAAATAAAGATATGCACTACATAATTATGTACATGCACTTGTATTTGTTTAAAATCGATAAAATCGCACAAGCAATAAAGCAACGCCTTACGTGCATAAAATCAAAACCAAGCAATGCTTCGAAATCATAAATGAGCTTTTTATTTATTAGCAAACAATATAAATTTAAAACTAAGGCTCAGAATGTGCCCTCTTTTTTGGGGTTACCTGCTGCTGTTGTTGAATAATTGTCCGCTTTCTCTCCTTTTCCTCCTCTTCTTTTATTTTGAGATTCTAGAAAATAAATTATGAGAATAAGATCATTACTTTACTGATTCCGCAATGGAAACATAAAAAATTCTATAATTCAATGCATTTTAGGTCAAAATTAAGTCATAGCTCTTTTTAATTCAATTAAGGTTTAATTTAAATACAAAATGTAATCATTTCTGAAGTAAATTGTTTAATCTCACGATTGAATCATTTTAGAATCGATTTAAATTATTTGATTGTACCTGATGATGCGAAGCGCAACAACATATGATTGGAGAGTTCTCTTGTGACATGTGTTGTTGGACTTGTGCTTTGTGATCGACAAAAGGTTTCCGCTTTCTGATTCGAATTGGACGAGCCCCCACATAATTGGAGAATCTGCGTCTGGATGATCGCAAGCCAATAGACACCCAATCAATCATAACTAGACAAAAGAATTCCGATACCACACATTCACCTTGTCCGAATCGAGAACACGCCAAAAACCCGAGTTTCCCACTACATTAATTCTAATTATAATGTTAACAGCACAGTGAAAATTCGCGCGGTGATGGCGAGCCATCTAGAAGAGAAAGGACAGTAAAGCAGGCACATTGCACGAGCGGAAAATAGACATCAGTCGTCGTGGAAAACTTGTTGCTCTTTTCGATGAAAACGCGCAGAACAGAACAGGAAAATAATTTGAAGTCCCAATGCGTTGAAACTCTCTGGAGAATATTCAACATTCCGTCCCCTCCTCAGGAGAGGCTAGATTTTAGCCATATTTTATTGTTCTGTTTCTCAGCCGTGTAAAAACGTGTTTGTATATATGTTGGATAACATTCGGTGAAAAGCTTGAGTGAAACAAAAATTGCGTCACAAATTTCCTCTAGTTTTTATTTTCTAACACTGTGTTTTCTATCAGATTAACCATGAACATAAAAATGTTTACAGTATACGTTTTTTTAATTACAAGAATTATAAAATCACTTCTCGTTTTTCGCTTTTAAAAGTCTTTTCCTAGTTTCCTTGAAATAAGTAAGGCACCAGATTTTCGTCCACAATAAATTTCCTACAGCACGTACGTTATTTATTTTGTTTTCAGATGACAATTGGAAGATAATGAAAATAACTGAGTATTTTCATTAATTGGTAAAACAAAGTAAAAAAGTTCCCCGAGCAACCATTTTTTCGCCTAATGGATACAGCCGAATTGAATACCAGCAAACAACTGGCAAATAAATCGCTTTCGATTTCCTCAAAATATGCTCTTTCTCACGGCCTTTTAGTATTCTCTCAATAATTTCCTTCCAAATCCCCCCTCATCCCCCAAAGAAGAAAATTAGAAAGAAAAGCACGCGCATTGGAAACAAACAATCGTATTCCAATATGAAAACAGATTTATGAGGTAAACTCCAACGGATAAGGATATATTTATTAGTTGGTTAGTGCACAAGTATGCGTATGCTTGCTATAGAACCGTAAGAGAAAGTTAACCAAAATTAAATTATCTCGGAAATCGGGAAAATTACTCACATTTGAAAATAACTACTACCACTTCAGATTTAATCAAACTATTGCTCTCTAAAGACTGTTTATACTTTATATACATATTTTTATTTATTTTAATCGAACTAATTTTTATGAATATCTAAAATATTTATTAATAGATAAATTTTCAAATTATTTAATAATTAAACAACAATAAGTAAACTAATTTAAATCTAAAAATTAAAAAAACGTGCCATATTATATTGTGAAATTTTATAGATTTTATAGCAGGAATGTTGCGGATGTATTCATCTGTGGAACATCCACATTCTCATCCTCATTCGCAAAAATCAATACGGATGATGCCTCCCGAAACGATACATATTGGACAATTAAAAAGGGAAATTTCGGTTTGTATCAAAATTGGACAGGGCGAAAATATTCATATTTTCTTGAAATATAATGGACCAGTTGTTATATTTGATTATTTATTATTTTTTTTGGAAATTATTAAAAAAATATTGCTTCAGAACTCGACGGGGACAGCCGCATTTTTCCCTTGTTGCTACGTTCGGTAGAAGAAAAGAAAATTAAGTGCTACCAAATTTGAAATCAAGTTAAATAATGGAATAATAGTGACTAGACCATAGAACGGTTTTAGTTAAAATCCTCGACTATTTGATTTAAATTGTATAAATTTGCAATATTTTACTAGTATGTCCAATAGTCAAGTGATTTAGTGTATTGTTGTGTTTATGGCCAAAAGTTAAGTCTTGTGTTATCAAAATTTAAAAATACGTAAATAAAATAAAATAAAAATAATTCGTTGCTGTGGAAGTAATAATATTCAAGTGGATTGATATACCTAAAATTGAAGATCCAAAAACTGTAACGGAAAATCGAATTTTGGAATATGGGTTCCCTAATGAAACAAAAATCTACAAATCGTAAAAAAAATGCCGAGGCTAAGTTCCCTTTTGTTTTTTTTATTTATTTTTCTTTTTATTTCTTTGTGTTTAATTTTATTTCTTTTCATTTTGATTTGAATTGAATATTATGTGTAATCATGAGATATAAAGATCAAGTTTTAGTGGGTCTTTAATATAATGGCCTAACTTAGCGTTTGACTAATATAATTATGGGCCCAATCCTCATTTTCACGACTGTGCTTCCCCTAACACAGTTTCCTACCACCGAGATGAATCATCCCAGGCTCGACTCTTTGAGGATGTTTTCAACAAAAAATTAAAAAACAACCATTTTCTTTGCATTTGTTTGGAAATCGGTACCTGTAAGAAATTTGGTGAATTATTGGGATGAGAAGGAGGCGATGGACGGCACCCAAGGAATCACGACCGGTGATCAATCATATATATTTATACATGTGAATGAGGGCTATAACTCTTGATGGGTTGCTTGGTCCAATTTTACATACATATATTAAAAATTACTTTTTTTTGCAACAATAAATTTAATCAGATTTGAAAATAAAATTTCAAACATTAGCATCCCTGTATCCGCGGATATGAAGAAATCGACATCTATAACATCCCTGTTTTATAGTTACAAGGACAATCTGTTGCAGGTATTTATATTTTATAATCTTTACAGTCATTTCATTGAATTCAACCATCTACACCTACGAGAAAATAATAGGACACCTATCACAGTTTTTCTCTCAGTTTTGACAGTACCGCTATCATTTATTGAGAATTTCTTATGTAATTAGATAACAGACATATCAATTGACAAAACTACATACCAACTTTTATAACATAAATTTCCCTTTCAATTCCTGTAAGAAACATGGGGGAATCTAAACCTCAAACCAAATGGCTTAGACTTTTCATGACTGTTTTTTTTCGGGGTATTATTAGTCAATTAATAGCACCTAGACCAGTTGAAAAAGGAGCCAGTCAATCCTACCCGCCCAGGGATCGAACCTATGACCTCTGAAGAGGCAGCCGGATGCGTTACTACATCGGCTATGAGGCGGGTTAACTTTTATAACATAATGCTTTATAAATATATAATTAAGGTAAAACTAAAAATTGTGATGGTGACAGGTTTCCTATTATTTTTCTCGTAGGTATTTTTCCAAATTTTGAAAAATCTTCTTATGGTTGGGATAACGGAATTATTCAGAGTAGAAGTATGTGCTATATGTAACTATTTCTCAATTTTAACACTATTTGAAAAAAATATTCTCACCAGATTTTCAACATCCTGCTGTTCTTGTAAGTTGGACAATATAGTGGATGATATTCGATCAGAAATCGAGGCATTATTCTGATAGATGTGGCTGTTAATATTTGCCTTAAAAATAAATGAATTATTGGTTATTTTAAAAGGAAAACGAAAGAGATATCATACAGATTTATATGAAAAAATATTTAATTGAATGTTAATTTTTGCCATTTCCAACATTTTTTGTTGGTCTTGAATCTATCAATTATAACAACATAAAATCACCAAATGTCTACACTTACAAATTCTGAGGAGAACTTTATTGAGTTTTCTTTTTCCCATTTGCTTGCTATTTGAAGAGTTTCAGCCGTTTTCTGTTGCACGGTTTTTGTATCATCCAGTAAAGTAAGTTCGTAAAATTCTTGAATATCTGTAAAGAACGTGACGTATTAATTAATAAGTTCTTGCATTTAATGAATCTTTAAATATGTATTTGTACGAAAAGATTTAAAAATTGTTTTTTACAGTTATTGTACAATTATCTTAATAAAATATTCTATTTAAATGTTGAAATTCATTCTAAATATTGTTTGTAAACTTATATTAAAGACCTCATTTGATCCTACAATACTTTTCCGTATCGATGTTGCGTTTGGCCGATTTACTTCAGTTTTTTTTATGATATTTTTATTTTTTTAAGTAACTGTACATTCTTAAGAAAAAAGATTGACAACATTTGTACTCTTACAAATGTTAAAATAATTTAAGGCACATCGATAAAAACTAATTAATGATTTTAAAGTAGATGTACACCAGTGTGAGCGAGGTCCCAAAGCCGTCTTTGAAAATTGTTCTTCCTCAAATTATTTTATATTCTAATACCAATAGTCTTACCTAACAGGGCCTGAAATAGCCTGGACTTAAATATTCGAATAACGCGTTCAATAGCGATTCGAAGGGCTCGATCTTGGGGTCCTAAATAAAATATATTATAGAATTTCCGTTGTACAAAGTAATATTTAATAGTTTACCAGATAAACGTGAATGATAGTCCTCCAATAGTTCCAAAGCCCTATGAGCTTCTGTAAAGAAAATAACCAAATTTATTAAATATACGAAGAAAATATTAATTTTTGACTACTTATAAAAAAGGTTCAGCATCTACAAAATGGTACAAATAATCTTTAATTCAAACTAGCATAGCATTCAAAAAAATAAATCAGTACAATTTCACACAAACATATATCATATTCAAATTAGTTTAAAATCATCGCAAACACTATGCTTGTAGCTCCTACAGAAATTGTTAATTAATATTAATATAATAATTAATATTTTTGACAAATTTATTTTAATATTATTTCTTAACTCCAAATATTATAGTCCAATGCTTTAAAAATAATTATCATTTATTTATATGAATTATGACAAAAATTATAAATCAAATGTTTTTGTATTATATAATATAATTATAGTACAAAAATATATAATCAACAATAGTTGGATTGATCAAAAATCATGTGGCCAAATGTTTACGCCTTCTTAGAATTTATATAAGTGCCGAAAAAACAAAAGGTATTAAAATAATACATTCTTACGTCACAGACTTGTCGTCATTCATGATTATGGATTTTATGACTAAAGTAAAAAATGCGAATTTTAAAAATAGCTTTGACGACAAACAGTCAAATTGTGCACTTATACAGGGTAAACCAACAATTCTCCCTTCAAGCATTAAAAATTCCCATAGGAGTTAAAATAAAAAAAAAACGTTAATTTAAAGGATTTTTATAATATATTATATACAAATTTTAAATATCTGACTTTCAGCCCGAATTTGCGGATTTTAATTTATATTGTATTTAAAGCGTATTAAACAAATAATAAATTATAGTATATAGTGAAATGGTGATTAAGTTGTGCTATAGAAATGTATTTGTAATTAATATTCTTGAGTGCATTGAATTATCAGTTGTACTTTGTTCGGTATTGATAAAGGAAGTGTGAGGTATATAGTTATAACTTTACATTCTTACCACGAGAAATCACAGTTTTGTTTAAGTTATTATCATCGCTCATTTTTGCTGAGCTTCGCTTGAATGGTCTGAATTAAATTTCTTTAGTTAAGATTGTATACATAATTTTAAATCAGTCCATGTAATTCTTTGTCATTCACCACTACACAAGATTATGTAAAATTAGTACTTCATTTGATGCTCACTACAATAATCTGTAATTCGAATCTGCATATATATATATCAGGTTCTGAAGCGTTTTATCTTTGTATATTGCACTGTTTTCATAATTGAATGAACTATATGAACACTAGTCTAGTACCGACAGGAAATAGAAATAATATGATTCAAATATTTTAGAAACTAAACCAATAGATCATATTTCTTTCAATTGATTTAAAATTTTCAATAAAAATTCAGAAATATAAATTTATACAATTTTGTATAGTAATAGTGTCATTATAGTAGTCAACGCTTACTCCACAATGTGTACTATTATATTGATCTGTTGAATAATATATTATTTATTACTAACACAAAGAAATTTGTATATTTATTCTTCATTATTCAACCGCATTTTTTTTTACTATTCTTAGTAGCCTTAGAATGACTATCTATTTTGACATTTTTCATGTCTCTATAGTAAAGTAGGCCATGATTTATTAATCAATTTAAATTTGTTGACATTAAATGGCACAACCTAAAGTTCTCCTTAAATGTTGATTTTGGCTTTTAAATGTGGGTTAAATGATGAGAGCTATCACAGGAATATCAGTGATACAGTTCACGGTGCAAGGTTGTCGTGATATTTTGAAAAATTGAGACCAAAAGTTCTATTC
>JXOV01020969.1:43275-56126 GCA_001014945.1 Clogmia albipunctata
AAATAACTATTAATAATAATTTTCTATGAACCTTATGTTTATTTCAATTTTATCTGCAGTAGTCACATTTCGCTTACAAATTTTATTCTCTGTTTAAAATGGTACTAAAAAATTAATAATTGCAATAATACCAAGTAAAAATCCTTCAACAGCCTGAAACTCAACAGATTCAACAAATTACAATAAATTTAATATAATTTAATATATTTAATAATTCATGAATTTCAATAAATTTTGAAANCAAATTACAATAAATTTAATATAATAATTCATGAATTTCAATAAATTTTGAAAGTTTCCCATTATTACATGCGATTTAATGTACGAGTATGAAAACAATGCCTAACTTTATGGACAGACGTGGAATTGTCATCGAGCCAATTTTTGACATGAACAATTTAAATAGTTTTGTTGAAGGTGTTTTATGTGGTTGAATTATTTGTATTAAAGTGTGTTTTCCAAATCATGGTTAATATATAGCCATAATTTGCACTCAATAACTGTAAAATACGAGTATTATAAATAAATGAGATATGAACCACTTGTGAACTAAACATCCTGTGAAGGCATAAAGTTACTAATGAATGAATATGTAGAATTAAGCAAGTATTTTCTCATTGTCATCCCATAAATTTTTCCCATTTTTAGAGATTTGGTAGAAATATAGTCGTAGATATAATAAAAATGGCTTTAATCAACACAATAGTATCAAAACTCCAGACATAACGGCGCCGGTTTTACATATTTTTGGCCAATCAATCTCTATTTCGGACGAATTTATATGGGATGATGATTTCGATCCCGTGGAGTCTTTGTTTACATTAATAAAACAATATCAATAAAATGAACGTTCATCAATATTCTTGAGCAACTATACACATCACAGAGAATAATGAGCATGCAACGGATATACTTTGGCCAAACATCTAAATTATAGTACACTGCTGGGGGTTTTGTTTAGAACATCGGAAAACTGTTAAAGTCTATTACCTTGCTTTTTAACAGGCATTGTCGCTCACTTTTTACCACTCTAAATCCTATTATTGGGGTATGTCAATAATTTAATTGCCTCGAAATCGCGATGTATGTGATCAGTGGTGGACACTCTATATAGGAAAAAAGGCAAATGTAAATTTATAATTATCATAAAATCCACTGTCAAATTGGAAATAAAACTAAAAGCACAAAGCCTCATCAATTTCCTAGCGCTGAATATTCTTTCCTCAACATCACGGGGTCAAAATTTATTTTTAAAATAATTTCGATAGTAATTTTCACTCGTTCCACTCCTTTCGTTCGCCAACCACACACATAATTAAACAATTTTTAACTTAATTATCGTGCTTTCTGGTAGTTCATGCTCAGTATATGTTAATTGGGCTCTGTAAACTGAATTCATTGGACTTGAAATTACACCCATTACTTATTACATTATATCATATTATTGTATTTTGACAACTATATTATTTTTTTAGATCTTCTTTCCAACATTCAAGAATCCTGAACCTGTACAATCTTATTCCAATGAAGGTTTATGGCTTCAGTAATCCACTGCCATAATTTTAATCACTTTCAAAAACTATTATTTCACTAATAACCACTTAGTAAGGAATAATTATTACTTGAAACTAGGAACAAGTCGAGAAAGAAAACATTTTTCAATTCGGACATGCGCGTTAGAATAATTATTTCAGCGCGCGCGACTGTCTGGCGTAACAAAAAATATTGATAATTGCCTCGATAACCTATAAACAAACTCTGTTGTTGCTTACATAAAAATCTTTTGACATCAATGCATGTTTGTATTTAAACTATGACAATTGGAGAGAAAATGACAGCATGTCAAAGTTGAATTCCAACAATTCTGAACCTTCAATACAATCATGCAATGAAAAATGATATTGTAGCAGCTGAGAAGAGAATCTATTGGTTGTCGTTTGATCGACCTAGTCGAAGAAGAGACACTTTGGAAAAGTTTCTGGCAATAAACGACTAATTTTTGTTGAAACTTGAAAACATGCTACCCTCCCGTCTCCAACCCCAAGAAACGGGTCGCCTCACAACCGCCTCATCCATAGCTCCCTAGATATTAGGTGGGTTGGCTTCGCTGGACAGTTGAATAGATGATTCGTGTCTTGAGGATCACTGCCACAGTCTGGACAAATATCGGGAATTGACTCATCCAGTAGTCGTGCTCTTGTAGTGCGAGGAAGGGTTTTTTTCTACAGTGCCACTGGAGGTGGCTGTTGGATATCCGCCCGATATAATGTTAAGGCTTGTAATTGGCATTTGAAACTGCGTTCCTGTGTATGCATTTATTGACATCCGAAAATAGTCTGTTTAAGATGCCGTGGGGAAAGATGATTCTCAACTTCATTCCTCAGATGCTGGTTTTACGAATGATACCGAGCACCCTCCGTTGTGGTAAGGGGGTGGTTGGGATGCTGAGTGAGGAAGCAACAGTCAAGAAATTGCTTGGTCAGCATCAGATTATATATATACAATATAATAATGCCAATATGGCGGGTCGTTGGCACATATATCCTATCCACCTCCCTTAAAACAAAAGTAGATAGTGAAAACGCCTACATGAGAAGGAGGCGGTGGGCGGCACCCATCACTCCAAGGAATCACGATGGTGCAACGGTCCGGTGATCATTCATATGTATTTATATATATGAGTGAGGGCTATAACTCAGCCATGGGTTGTTTGGTCCAATTATACATTACACACATTACATATTTGTTCCATTGATTGAATATAATATAATAATTTAATTAAAATATATATTAATTTGTTGATTTATATAGTTTACAAATCAGTAATTATAAAATATATAAGTTAAAAACCATCACCGTATTTAAACTAAAAAATAGTTTAAGATATACGAGTTAGTGTATTGGTGCACAACGAATGATGAAGTCGGAAATTCTGAAATATTAATCATTTTGTGAATTGCAATTATATGGAATATAAAAACAAAGAGGTTGAGAAGTAAATTTTATTTCATTTTTTTTTATATTTCTTGTTTCATATTATAGTATACTATAGCTTTGTACCGTCTAGTTCGGTTTAAATACAATTATGTATATGTAATTGAATAACTATTGCATTAAAACAGGTTTGGATTATTGTGTAGTATTGTAAAACTGCTTGTTTTCAAGTAAAATTAAAATAATACTTTTTTGATTATATAATCTGTCGAATTTAAATTTGAACTTCAATTTCGGTTTTTAAATTCATTTCCTTACAAATATTTTTTTCTAATTGTTTCATTTTTTTTAAAAATTTATAAAGGGTTTCCTATCATATATTTATAAATATATTGTACTGTTTTGGATTTGTGATTATACATATTTATAATAATTTGGTCAATCAGCTTATATTTTACAAATTTTAGCTTTTGACGTGCCTAAACTATAGCAGTATAATTATTGCAAAATCCATTTTAAATGGCAAGTTCATTTCATCTTAAAAATTATAAAAATCTTTCACTTTTAGTTATATAAAGAAAAATACTCATATATTTTTAGTGTATCACAAAAAAATTAAGACAGCCAAAATAAAATAACATAATTTTAAGATCAAAATAAAAAGTCTAAAGATTGGAACCAACAAAGGAAGATCTCAAATGATGGAATGACATTAATATTTTAAAAAATACAGCTTTTCTATTAAAAGAAATTAATTATTAATAAAGTTTCAACTTTTTGTACTCTTTTGATTTTAAGAAATAAATGTAATTAAATCATGTATAAAAGGAACAATAAATAGAATATTCTTAACAAACAACAATGCAAAATTCATTGTCAATCATTTTTTTAATGGAATATTCTTTCTAGTCTCTACGAGAACGTTTTGGTCTTGAATTTGATTCAGACTCGTTACCCAAACCCACTATAGCACTTGAAGCCGTTTTATCAACGGAATTCATATCTCTGTCATCAACATTTCCAATGTTTGTGTTCCTTAACTTTCTTCCTTTTACCTGACTTTGAGCCGTCATTTGTAAAGAGATTGCTTGCGTGTTAAGCTTTTCCGCTAATAGGAGATCTTTAAGACCCTTCATCTTCTGACTATATAACTTAATTTCTGGTTGTTTCCTTTCGAATACATGATCATTCAGATCCTTTTGTGTGTTTTCCTGATTAGTCTCTGCCGAAAAAGTTGTCTTCGCCTCATCTCTTTGAAACTCCACTTTAATAGGCGTCAACACATCATTTTCCTGCTCCGTTGTAAAAGGCTGACCATCACCTTGCAGTAAGAAATGGGGATTCAAGATTTTTTCTCCGCATTTTGCGGTCAAGTCTGCCAATGCCTGGGGCAGTTTTGAACTCTCATCATTGTTATTGTTATTCGCTTTAGACAAATTATTATTATATTCAATGTCGTTCTCTTCTTTTTCCTCTTCATATTTATATTGGGGTAGTTCTTCGTCGTCCCCAGCGGATGTTATCAACACCTGAGAGCGAATGTCGTAGTCAAATTTCGCAATTGTACTTACCAACGGCTTTGCCCATCCAATATGAAAAATTGGAGTCAAACTTCCTTCCTCAAATTTACAAATGCCGTCGTAAAACCTAAAATAAATTAAGTTGTTTAAATTTTAAATAATTTTTGTAGTTCAAGTACGAAATCAATAGCGCTAAATAAATAACTATTAATAGTTAGTTTTTTAAATTAACACTAACCAAATAATCTTAATTACCTTAATAGATTGGCAAAGCAATTAGAATCCCTTAAAATGCTTTTGGCTGAATGGCCCGAGCTTTCTGTTTTCATAATCTGAGGAATTAGCTCATTGGCAATTTCCAATAACTCCTTGTAGATTTCCTTATCGTCTCTGGAATAAACGTAATGCCGGATAACATCGCCAGCATTTGCCCTAGAATATTTCAAATAAATTTATTGTTCAAAATTATTTAGTCTTCTTACCATGATGTCAACGCTTGTTTATACAAATTACTACGATAATAATACCCGCCCTGGAAGCATGTTTAAAATGTAAAAAAATATTAAATTTGTAACCATCGAAGGTGTTCATTTAAAGAAAAAGGTCGATCAATTCTACCTGATATGTGTACGGATAAACGTGATAATTTTTATACAATCGCCTTGCTGAAGAAATGGCTTTTGTATAGAGACTTTCACAGTTTGGTCTGTTTTCAGTAGGTGAGACTTCCTAAAATTTAATTTAAATACATTAGAATCTTAAAAATTTTGAAATTATATAGGGTTACCTCAAATTCCCCCAAAGTCCCTAGAGCCATTGGATATTTCGAAAGGTTGCCATTATCGTACATGAGCCAGAGTAGTTGTTGCTGTAAATCAGTCACCTCCAGGCAAGCGCTAGAAATGTTCAACGAAGGGTTTATAGCAAGAATGAGGGCTACAACTTCTAACTGTCGGTCACAGACAACTGGGTGTCCGCACAAATATAACCAGGACTGGGATTCGATACCCACAGAAATGGGTTGATCACGCTTATCTTCGAAACCTTTCCCATGCCAGGTCACTTCCATGGATTCTCTTCCATTCTGTCCAAAAACAACCCACACATGGTCCTCGGAAACTGCTAAATGAACATCATTATAACCCAATACTTGACATCCAGCTACAACAGCAAACGCCACACCAAAGCAATCCAATTTATTGCCCGACAAATATGAATACAGACTTTGTAAGTGTGCTCGGTCTTTAGCTCTAATTAGTGAGTTCCAAATCAAGTCCGAAATCTTTTTAATAATCTCTCTTGTAGCAAGAAGCCCATGATGCTTTGATTTCCCCTTTGTCGTAGTAGCCGATACAGTGGACAAATTAGCCTGGAATTTTTTATACAAAGCTTCTACATTTTCGTAAGATATCACCGGGAAGCTGCTAAGCATCATAACATCAGTTGCACAATCTGTGCTGTATCGGCTGGTCAACGTATTCTCTATGAAGCCTGCTACAATGGACAGCAAAGTTAGATCCGGATTGGAATGGCTTTCAATCTGCTTTCTGAAAAACTCGACCACATCGGCAATGCTTTGTAGTGGAAAGCATTTCTTCACCTCGTTTGATAGCATTGTCATCGCCTTTGGTATCTGTTTTAGTTATTTATTCCTCTCTTGATCCATCTGCTTTCCGAAATCGGCAAAATGCTTTTTATGTATTTAGGTCTAGCTGTAGATGCAGGATGATTTTCCATACCACAGACACTTAATCATACTTAAAATTATATTATTATATCGATATTTAAGAATTGAACGGAATCTAATTTATGCGACGCAATTTTAGTAAACAAACATCTCGTTATTGTTGTAATTATTTGAATTCAATTTAACGGCTTTGTACTTATTGGGAACAAATAACGGCTTGTTAAAAATATTTTTTTTTTAATTTTGAAATAAAGATAGGACACAACACTCCAAATGAATATTGGATTGGAAAACTTTTGCAATAAAACAATTTTTACAGTACAAAATAGTTAACAGAACTTTTTCATTCCGTTTTAGTGAGAGCTTAGTTATTAAATATAAAGTTACAAATTAAATCATAAGTTTTCTTTCTATTAAATTTTTCAACGTACTTAAAACTCCATAAATTAAAATTGTTGTAAGCCTATTTAATAATATGTACGAGTAAATTAAATTGGTTTGTAAAGATGTAAAATAAATTTGCATTAAAATGGGGGCATATTTTAATGAGAGGTGAATCTATATAATCTATGGGTGGTGGTTAAAACTATAATGTTTACATTGCTTGCTTGCTCTTCATCCGTTCCAGTCAGTGACCACATTTCCTTCCTCCCAAAAAATACACACATTAAAAATTCAGTCAGTTTTAGACAGGTGTGAAATAGGTGGCAATCTTCCGCGTTCATTTTATACCCAAATTTCTCTTTCAATTTCAAACATATTGATCAAAATGTGCTATTGTGATTAGTTTTCGATTTAAAAATGAAGCCGATTCCGAAACTATTTAACTATAAATTATTATTAACAAGTACCAGTTTATTGTATTTAATTTGTGGAATTGTATTGACTATTTCTGGATATCTATTGTTTATGAATTCCGACCAAATCATTTTATCTAAGCTCTTGCAAGTGACTAATGAACGGCTATCTGAATTATCTGAGCCTTTATTCTACTATGTGTCTCTGGGCTTGACATTAGTTGGATTGGTGGTTTCGTTTTCGGCCATTATTGGGTGCTGGACCATCTACGGATCGAACAACTACTGCACGTTAAGCATCGTTAGTTTCATTTTGAAGTCCCCCTTTTTATTCTAACCGAAACTCAATTAATTGTTTTTGTAGACCAACTACTTTTAATATATTGTGCATAATAAAAATTATTACATTTCGCTTTAAAAAAGTTGCTAATAATAAATAACTGTTTTTTTGTTTCAGTACTTTCTTATTGTCTTTATATTATTGGTTATGGAGTTCGTCTTATCTATTCTAATCACCTTGTGGCCCCAATGTCTTGGATTGATTAGACTAGATGAAGAAGGCATGGTGAAAGAGCTACAAGGCAAATATGGAGTTCCAGGACATGAAATTTTCACGGCAGCAATGGATTTGGCACAATCTAGTTTTAATTGCTGTGCAATTTCCAGTGATATAAACTATGATACATCTTTATGGCGATTACAATCTTTTGGGAACAAGGATTTTGCAGTTCCTTTAACCTGTTGCCTTTTAAGCGAAAATAGCCAAGGATATTTAGATCCAACTCCAATCAATCTAACTCAATGCCAATCATTGCAAAAAAGTGAATACTCCAAAGGAAGGCATTTAAAAAGCTGTTTAAATGAAATCGAATCATGGTACAAAGAGAATTATATTCAATTTTTGTGTGCTACCGGAGTGGTTGCTGTAGTTCAATTCTTTGTAATTATTAGCATTATTATCAACTGCTCCAACATTAAACGTCGCAGAAGTTCAAGCATCGATCGACACATTGTTGAATTTGAAAAGAAATTGAATGACCGAAGATATTTTAACACTAATTCTTCACTAGCGTCTACTCCAGACATTAGAGAAGTCTATATTCAGCCGCCAGATCTTTACAAACAAAAGCAAGTCACAACATTTCGTCCTCCCGCTCAGAACTATCATAAATCGTACCTAGTGTAGTTTTTTTTAAAAAAAATAAAGTGTATTAAAATAACCGCTGAAAAATATTATTTTTTATTAAATTATAACAGTATCATTGTATATTTAAATATATTTGCTTAAGGATTTTTTTCTATTAACACTCAAAAAGATTTCTTTGTAAAAAAAAAGATAATAATTTTTGAATAGTTTTATTAAATATCTTCGATAAATAAATACATCTTGTAAACAAACTTAAATAACGTTTTGGGTTTTAGTCATATCATAATAAATCGCGCAAACAATATAAAATTTATAAAAAATGACGCCTTTTAGAAAGTTATAAAAATTAAATATATAACAAAATATATAAATAATAAATCTCTTTTAAGACAATAATTTAAGTTATTAGAATCCTACAAAGAGTATTTATTGTTGTAAGACTGTAGGAGCGTCTGTGGACAAAGGCCGGGCCAGCCGATTTTGGACACTAAATTTGGATCCCTCCGGCTGACGGTTTGGGAGCGACTTTTTAATCGGGTTAGGTCGATTTTCCGGAGATGTTTTAGCGAATTGTTGTTGCTTTGTGATAGCTCGAGGACCAACACGACCAGTTCCTGGTGTGGATGGAGTTGAGGCCAGCTTCACACTCTTTATTTCACCATCTTGGGACACTGAAATCGTGATGTTACCACGTTTTTCTGTTACTAAATTCTCTTGTGGTTGTTTCTGAACAGTCCCCTTAAAACTTGGTTGCTTTTGCAAGTGATTGGGCTTCTCTTCCACTCTATCCTTACGCCAATTCTCTCTCTGCCTATTATTTTGGTCACCTTTGTTGTTTTGATCACCCCAATTTCTACGGCTGTTGTCCGCTTTCCCCCTTTTATTCTGTCCATTTTGATGATTATTATGGTAGCTTTTGAAACTGTCCGACTTTTTAAACGACCCAGTTGTGTTGTCCATACTTTTTGGCTTCTTGTCCCTGTCCATATAGGCGGTTTTGTTGTCTTCGCCATCTCTATCTTTATCAGCAAGAAAGTTGTATGCGGGATCCGGTGGAGGTCCATCTCCGTTGGCAAACTTTTTGTGCTCTCTTTTCTTGCCTAAATCCGCCGAAGAAGAGCAACTACTTTCCTCTTCGTCATATGTAAAATCCACATTATCGTATTTATGGGTCCTGGGCCAGTCTTCGTCTCTCGGCGGCTTGGTCTCGACCATAGCGTTAGTCTTCAAAGCCAGCAGTTTATCTTCCTCGTTCCGTTTATGTTTCTTTTCGATTTCTTCATTGCGAATCCGAATCTTAAACGAAAAGAGAAAATATTTGCAATGCTAATAAAGTGAGATTAAATTATCTACCCTTTCCAATCGCGCCTCAAGATTCTCCTTGTTGACCACTGACTCCATGATGGCTGTTTTATCGACGATTTCGAAGTTCTTTCTCTCCAGAAAAACCCAAACTTTTTTTTTCTTTTTTTCTTCTTCCTTCTTCGAATATTATTATTATTATTGGATAAACGCAATTCTTTGATAACAAACCCTGTTATTAACGAATTGAGAAGACGTCTAAATAACGAAATATAAATAAAATCATTTATTTATTTAACTAAGCCGCCACCGAACGCACAGTGACAATGTCTGGTAATTAAAATGCGTTCCTCAAAGACTGCATTTATTTTGCTGGTGGTTCTGATTGCATCAATATTCGTGGCCAAAGTTAGTAATCTAATCAATACTAACCCGCAAAAATTCCAACATAATGACGACGACACGGTGTTTAAAAAGGAAATCAAGACTCTGGACGATAGTACGGATCATATGATGTGGTTCATTCAGGTATATATTAATGTGAAGTCATGATTATGATTCTAATTTTTTTCAATTTTCAGATTTCAGATATCCATACGTCAATTCATAAAGATAAGGCCAGAATTACTGATTTGGAAGATTTTATTAAAACAACTATGACAGCCGTTAAGCCAAGTGTAGTTATTGTGTCGGGAGATATAACTGATGCCCGCACACAAGGACTGGAGTCGGCGCAGATGAAGAAGGAATGGGAAATGTATTATGAAGTATTAGAAAGAACTAAGGTTCTAGAAATGACTACATGGTTAGATTTGCGAGGAAATCACGACAACTTCAATGTTCCAGACATTAATTCAAGTGTGAATTATTTTCAAAACTTTTCTGTCCAAGGCAAACTACATAAAACGTCGTATATATACGAAATTGAAAAAGGAGGCAGTAAGTTTAGTTTTATTGCCATTGATGCCACTTTAAAGAAGGGATTGAAAAGACAGTTCAATTTTATTGGTATTCTTAATCAGAATGATATGGACTTAATTCAAGAACTTGTAGATCGGGCTAAAAGGTCGAATACTGATCATATCTTGTGGTTTGGCCACTATCCAACATCTTGTATTATCACTCCCGATTCAGAAGACCACATTCGTACAACTATTGGTCAAGTTCAAGAGAGCTTGGTGTACATCTGTGGCCATTTGCATACGATCGGAGGAATTGTTCCTCATATGTACAGTCTTCAAAAGGAGGGATTTCTTGAATTAGAGTTAGGAGATTGGAAAGACAATAGAATGTTCCGGGTGGCTGTTGTAGATCACGGTTTGTTTTCATTTACGGATTTCCAACATGGAAAATCTAATCCAATTGTCATAATTACTAATCCAAAAAGTGCTCAATTCAGAATTCCAGGCCATGAAAATCCAACCAAAAAATCCACTCATATTCGTATTTTGGTTTTTTCAATGGGTAAAGTTATCAGTTGTAAAGTTCGATTGGACAATTCAGATTTCTCGGCTTGCAAGGCGAAGACTGAAAATTTGTATGTCATGAAATGGGACCCAGAGCTTTACCAAATTGGAGCTCATAACATAGAAGTAGAAGTTGAGGACGAGTTTGGACAGAAAGAAGTTGTTTCTCATTACTTTTCACTTGATAATTCCAATCCTTACAAATTTAAGTTCATGGCTCGGTTTTTGTTAATGACTGATTTTTGTACAATCTTTCACGTTCTCTTCTTTATTTCGTATGCTTTATGTATTCTTCCCATGCTAACCTTACGTATTTGGCATGAACTGGTTATCAGAAATAAGATACGAATGCCGAACAACACTGGAACATGTAAAAGAGCATGTTTACGGCGGTTCTGGCTTTTGAGCTCTGTAAATCGCGTATTCTGGCCCTTGATGGGTTTTTATTTGTATTTCCTATTAGGGCCTTGGTTTTTTGGTCAAGTGATTGATGGTAAACCTATGGGAGTAGTATTTCTTTGGGGCTTATTTGTGGACAGTATATTTTTTTCGGGAAATTTGCAATTTCTGTATGGATTTTTCCAATTGCTCTTTTGTCAATTTCCTCTAACATTAATATATGCTAACATTGTAGATCGAATTTTTAGAAACCGGCAAAAGGGATTCACTCCAAAGTCGGTTTCAAAAGTCCGTTTCGTATGGAATAATTTGCCATTTTTCATTGTTATGATTGTTGAAATTGTATTAGCAATTTTTAATTTAATATCTCATGGGCCCCTTTCGTTTATTTTAGGGCCATTGAGAACTTGGTCAATTGTAATGCATATATTCCTATTTTATCAACTACACAATTTACCTCCTACTAGTCTAGACAGAGGTTATTTTATTTGGAATAGTAATGAAGCAAAAACTAGCAATAATCGTATAGCCTCCTCCTAAATTTAGCACTATTATCCACTGTTTATTTTGTGATAGAAAGCTGTATAGCTAATGTTATATAATAGCCATTATAAATGTACATTTTCCTATTTTGTGTAAATTTTAGTTAATTTATTTTTTATGTATGTATTCATATTATTTCCTAAGGTATCATAAATGATCAATAAAATACAAGCAAAATTTATCTCAATGTGTTTTATATCGTCGTTCATCTTTGTAATAAATAAGTTATCAATTTATATTTTTCAAGGTTATAATTTCCAAATACAATTCTTCGTGTTCTTTATGAGTAGTAATGCATATATTGGCGCTTTTGAAGTATAAAAAAACAATTGTTAGCCCAAAAAGTGAGATTACACAATTGAAATTGTAATTAATGAATTTGTTTCTTCATCCTAATTAATTGAAGATTAACTGGGATCATCAATGGCAAAGGTGGTAGAAAATTATAACGTTTTCCTTAAACAGTATAATGTAACGAGTATTTTTGAATATTTGAATTTGGTCACCAAGAGTGGGAGATGTGCAAAAGCGACGGAGATAAGTGGAAGCGAGATGGAGGGACTCTCGGTTTTGGTTGATAAAAATGTCATTTTCTTTGGTTGTCGTACATTTGCGTAGGAAAAAAAAAGCCTACCAAACCCTGTAAATGTTTTACCAGGCGGTAATAATAATATTTTCGGACTATCAAGTTAGTTTTGACTCTCAAACAAATTTGTAGGTAGATTATGATGTGTCAAATAATAAATAATAATATTTTCGAAGAGGGTAACCGTTAAATTTTTGCAATTTAAATTCTTTCGAAATTTTTGGCGCGTTTTTTGAAAATGTATTACATCAAATTTTCAATAATTTTATATTTTAACATTTTTTATTAAGTTGAGTTATTAAAATTATTATTGAAAATTTTATTAAATAAAAAATAATTTAATTTCTGACGACTATTTTAAAAATACTTCTTATTCAAAACTGAAAAGAGAATAAGTTTATAAAAAATACATATAAGTGATTAAATATTGAGTTTTTTATTTATTTTTAATAAGTCAATATTAAAGAATT
>JXOV01020973.1:0-12536 GCA_001014945.1 Clogmia albipunctata
CCTACAGACAACAACAACAACAACAACCTTTGTCGATAATATTAATATAAAAATAGTATACTTATTACGCCATTTGTATTTAGCACAGATTCAACTAAAAAATTATCATGTCTCCAAGGTAAAACGAAATAGAATCTGTTACAAATGTGGAATCAATTTAGTTCGTGTGTTATTGTTAATCGAGAAACATATCAAACTTTTTTCAATAGTACAAATCAAATGGATTTGAAATCTTTTAAATTGTATGTGTTTTGGGTTGTATTATTTGCAGTGATTAGTGCTTCTTCCAGTTCTACTAATAGAAGAGATTTCTTTGAAGTCGACACTTATTTTCACAATGATGAAGATCAGCTTTACCCAAAATTCTAGTATGAAATACCTTGCCCAGAAAAGATTGTATTAATAGTATTTCACTTTTAGTAAAACGACCAAATCTATAAAACATCAAAATGATCCAGAAAGTAATAATGCTCACAAGGCTGCTAAAAATCGACCTAGGAAAATCAAGCGTAAACGCTTATTCTTTCCAAACTTATGTGGATAGTTGAAAATTATATTTGAAGCAAAAATAAAATCATAATTTCTTAAAACTAAATATGTTTTTTATTTCAAATTTTATTAAAATTATCAAGTATAAAATAAAAATTTATTTAACAATTCTTTACTCCCATTATTTGTAATAATAGATAATCTTTGTTGATCATGCTTGAGACAGAAACAATATAAATTTATTGTTGGCCTTGAATCATGAAAGTCAAACTCCGCATGCTCTTTGGTCTAAATATCCTACTGTTGTTCTTGAGTCCTAGCAGCAATATTACCGAAGATGTTCTACCATTCTGACTCTTCCCCTCACATATGGGATGTTTGGTCTTGTCTCAGGCTATTTCTCGCCCTCTACCTTGTTGTTTATGGAAGCACTTTATGTCTCTCTCTCTTAGGGTGAACTTGACATTTTTATGCCAGACATTTATTAATATTATTAATATAAATGTATTAATTTTTCTACTCGTTTCTATTTCTCGTACAGTAGTGTGGTCTCTCATCAGTCCATTGATTTGAGATTTTTCGATATTCTTAATTAACACACACTTTTAATACATCTCAAGGGCAATTACGGATTTTATTCTCATAGCTTTAGCGGCGTCTTTATGAATATCAGAAGGGATTTTATTTCTTCCCTTTTAATGGCCCCTGTCAAATCCCATAGTCCATGTAAGACAGGAGTGAGCAAGACTTTTTATCAAAGGGCCAATTCCAGTTATTAAAATTTTTTGGCGGGCCGCACCCGAAGTACCATAACACAAACTAATACTCGTAATTTATAAAACACATTATTAAAATAATATTAAATTTCGTATGCAAATGTGAATACAATATAATAACAAAAATCAACATATGCCAGTACAACTTACAAGAAGGTTTTAATTCAAATCAGGACGGAAATTTGGTTTTAACTGATGGGAATAGATTATCATAACAATTAAAAGCTTACACTCCATTTATAATTCATTCTTTTCTTTTTCGCAATACGCAATCAGGCTTATAAATTAGTTAAATACAAAATGAGTCAAAATTTATTGGAAGACCAATATTTTTACAATTTGACATTATAATTAAATATTAATAAGAAACACTTTTATAATTATGGTTTGCCTAATGTTAGTTCAACTAGGTCACAATGTTTGAGTGGGTTGAAGAGTTGGAACTATATTTTATAATTTACAAAATCTATCACTTGATTGGAATAGTGCCGTTTTCTTTACAAAATGGAAACTTATACTTTTCAAGATTCCAAGGATTTACAACCACATTTTACGTGTTCATTGTCGACTCGATTTTCGTTTGGGCTGCCTTCACATCATATTTAAATGCAGGACTCTTGCATCAAGTTCGGAATATATTAAGCACAGTTTCTTTCGGGAGAATAGTTTTAAGTTCGATGGTGTGTTATTTCACCCTATTAAATATTTATATAAACCGAAAGAAACATCTGAAAATAGTGAAAATTCTCTATAAAGTGTTAAAAATCCTTCCTGTTTCAAAAAGTAGAAAACGAAGACGTATTAAAGGAGCGGTTTTATTTATTGTTATCCTATTTTATGAACTAGTTCTTAATGGATTCGTCACAATTCACACTAATGTAATGGAAGATGAAGTTGCAAAATATGTTTTCTGGTTGATGAATGCATTTTATAATTTTGTATCCAGTTTAACAATTTTCTACATAATTAGTTTGATTAATCATATTTTGGATAGATTGAAATATTGTCGTCTTGAAATATTTATGAAAAAATCAATTATTTCCGGAATAATTTATAAGGACCTAATTAAAGTGATTGGACTGTTGTCGCCCACCTTTGGATTCATCGTAATGATGCACAATTTAATCGATGTGTGTTTGATTATAACTCAGGCATTTACTTGTGTTCATTACATCCTGGATCAAAATAATATTTTCGAAAGTTTAATAACGTGCTTGATTGCTACTTTTCCGTGTTTGGTTAAAGTTTTTGCAATCAATTATTATTCCACTGAACTGACTTTGGAGTTGGATAAAGTCAAGCAGAGTATACGCCGGCAAAATACGTTTACCAAATCAGAATCCTCTTTGATGCCAATTTATTTGATTTTAACTAATAAGGAATTCGATGCTTGCGGTTTATATGGAATTAATTTGAAGCAATGCTTTCAGGTGAGTTAAATTGCTTAATTTTGTTTGATTTCTAATTCATACTTCAATTGTAATTTTCAGATGATGGCAGCAGTTATCACTTACTTCTTGATAATTATTCAGTTCCAGTACTTGACATAATGTATCAGAAATAAAGCGATAATTTTATAATTGTCTCTATATAATGTCTTTTTTAATATCTGCATTTATTAGTGTATTAAATGTATGGTGGACATGGTTTAACTGAGCCACTATGCGAGGAGTGGTTTGTACGTTTTCAAAATTTTGACCCCGAAAGACAGTTCAAAAAAGATTTAAAATGAAGAGTTGAGGGCATTGAATGATCAAGGAGAACTTGCAAAATCACTTGACGTAGTTCATCAAATTATTACCGATGGATTGAAAGTAATAAAAACGATCCGAAAGGTGAGCTATTAGGTTGTGCATGGATTGAAGCCGTGAAAATTTTCTAGTACAAATTTTACGGTACCCTTCACAACATATCTAGAAACGGTTAAATGAAAAGTCATTTGCCTACGCTGTACTCCTCAGACATTACGAATTCCGATTATCAATTGTTTAAATCATAACAATGAATGCCTATCGAGCAATCTCGACGAAATTAGGAAATTGATTAATCCAAGGTTTGACGACAAACAGATCGATCTCTTAAGAAAGGTAGCCCTTGCATTGTCAAAATGAAAATTAGTGGGCAAGCACACAATGGACAATAACAAAGACGGTTAGAGAACAGCTAAAATGCGTGGATAGGAAAATTCTTCGACGAGTATTTTGACCGGTATATGAAAATGGGGAATGGAGAATCCTACACAATAAGAGAATTTATGAATTGTATCGGGACGATGGCATAGTGACGTTTATAGAACTAGAGATGCTGCGATGGACAAGACATATTTTCAGGATGGATGAGAGAAGATTCCCCAAAAAAGCTATGAAAGTGCGAATAGCAGGAAAGAGACCGTAGAAATTCAACAGTAGAGTGACAACTTTTACAGTGCCAGTGGTTCTCTTTAAAAAAGTTTTTTATTTACCAAATTACGGTGCCTAGAGACAACTGATCCGACCTATTATTTTATTTTTTAATTAAAAGCAAAAATTTTTAGTCCTATATAAGACATAGTTATAAATTTTTATAACCAACCAAATGCGTTTAGTTCTGTTTGTTTCATTAATTTTAATCATTAAAATAACTAATTTGAGTAAATACGTTAATCAGTTTATCACATATGTATATATACGTCAAGATCTTTTGGGATCCATTTTTATTTCTAAACTTAACGCGTGCCAAATTTGAGCAAAAATGTGCTCTTAATTAGTACATTTACTACGTATTACTTTAAGAAAACATTAGTAATTATTCTATTTTTTACACTGATTGTTCATCCGATTCGTAATTTTACGACAAAATATTTACTCAAAAGTTGTCATGGGGAATTCTCACATGCACTTTTCAGGGGAATTGCTTTTGTTAAATAGACCATTGTTTTTAAAGAACGTATAGAATTTGTTAGGTACACAATACTTGAAACTAGAATTTGCCTCGTTTAGAGCCATGTGCTACTTACTTATTTGCCGATTATATTTTATTATTAATGTTGCCTTGTGATTAGATATTAATTTGAATTAGGTAATTCAATTCAGCCTTATCTATTCATTTGCCCATATTTCACACTTGACCATTGAATAGTATGTCTTGTTATGATGCTGTAGGACCAGCACCATGAGCAAATACAAAGTAGGTATTTTACATTGGTTTTTCAAATTATTAGCAAAAAATATTTAGGATCTACTTGTAAAAAGAATGATTTGAATCTACTTGGTGTAAAACTGATAAGCAACAAATGATCATTTCAACAAAAATTTATCGTTCTCATTTCTAACAGAGCTACCTTTGTAGTCGAGTTGGTAGCGCGCTTGACCTATTCCCAGGAGGTTCCGAGTATAATTCCCGGTCTTTGTTACTAGAACCTCTTTTTCTTTTCTTTACTCATTTCAATTACAACTCAGTATTTGAAAATTTCTTATCCAAAACTCCTTGAGGCCGGGATATTATTTTTGTAAATATATCTAAACATATATTAATCACAGAATGTTGTTATGAGAACGAGTTATGAATTTGGAAAGAACAAAATTACTACTTGAGCCGGACTCAAACCTGTGTCCATTGAGTTTAATTCAGTGACGACACATAATTAACTCCGCCATCTTAATTTTGTCAATCTGGAGTTATGACCGACCTACTCTAAATCAATGATATTTAGAGTTGACCAAATTCACTCCGAAATAATTCGAACTCTGGCTGGAGCACCTTGGTTAATCAGATCCCAGCAATTACTGAAGGATCTCGGACAGGATCCAAAATCTATCCATGCGTTGTCGTTATATATAAAAAAAATTCCCTTTCAATTCCTGTAAGAAACATAGGGAGTCTTAACCTCAACAAAAGGGCTTAGACTTTTCATGACTATTTGTTTTTAGTGTATTATTAGTCAATTAATAACACCTAGACCAGTTATAAAAGGACCCAGTCAATCCTACTCGCCCAGGGATCGAACCCATGGCCTCCGAGGAGGCAACGGGATGCGTTACCACGTCGGCTACGAGGAGAGTCGTGTCCTTTACTACTCCAAATTTCTAGCGAACCACAATCCGGAGATAGGTGCCCTATAGGTACTTACACCAAGAACTCCGTGTCAACGTTACCCAGCCCAAAGCAATGTTACTGTCTTAAGTTCGTTAATGTAACCCTCTCCAATTTCTGTAAATAAAATTCAATTCCAGCCCCTGTAATATCCAAAACCTTTGTGACGATACGGATACTCCCTAATAAACAAACAAAAAATTTAAAAATCTGTTCTAATAATTAGTGAGTTATTATAAAAAGGAGCTTACACTAACAGAATTAAAAAAAACTATTGATAGTTTAAAAAGTTATATAAATAACGCGAACAAAATTAAAGATTGGACTCATTACTTGAAAGCTCTCTTTAATTCATAGACCAATTTCATTAGTGTTCTAGTGATAAAAATAAAACTGTTTTATATATTAGGTTTCCTTCAAATATATTGTTAAAAATTTTATATTTATATCACAGTAGCATAATTAAATTACAAAACACAAAATTGTAGATAATAAAAAAGAGAGAAGACATATATTTCATTTAATAGTATAAAATGTTTATTGATTTACTTATACATACTAACAAAATAATATCCAGAAATGAATTTGATTATTTGCTTTTTAAAAAATAAAAAGTTGCAAAAATATTGGTTCACGAATTTATCATACAAAATGGTTTAAATCTCATTTAAGTTGCTTATCTTTACAAGGAATGCTTTTGGTTTTTGCTATAACAATTACAAAAATTAGTTTACGCATAAATCGTAAACAATTTTTGAATCCAGTTATTAAAAACTGAATTGGTATCACATCTTTGGTTATTTCAAAATATTTCTATTTCACGAGAAAATAGAAAATTTTAAACAGAGTTCCTTCATGATTGAAGTTTCTTCCGCAGCTCCTCAATATATTTTAGCCTGAGCCTTCTTCGGGCTTCTCTTTTGCGGTAGGCGAAGATTGGTTGAAATACTATGTTATTGGCACTTGTTTCCAGATCCTCCAATTCTGTGTTATCTGTCTTTTGAAGTCCATTTTGGTTAACTGGCACTAGAAATTAAAAAAAACATTTATTAATATTCGAATTCAACGAAAGTAAATGTTAATAATTACAGCTTAAACATTGAAGTACAATTGATAATATCACAAAAATCACGAAAAACACTTGAAATCCTTTTGAAGAGGCCATGTTAGTGGTTTGACTTTTACTAAATTTTTGATGATTTACTCCGTTCTGAAATAGTATTTATTTGAAATAAAAGTGTTGCTAATTGAAGAGCGTGATTAACACCTTAAATCCCAGTGTTGACGTGAAATAGTCGTAAGCTCTCTGGACTTATGATTCTAGATCAGTCGTCCATTGCTGTGTGAAAAGTTATAAGTAATTTATTTTAATTTATAAGAAGAATTTATTTAACAATTTCTAGTTTTGAAATACGTGTAGATCATCGATAAAGAAATATACGAAGTTATATGAAAAAATTGTAAACAAAAAGTTCTATTCAAAATTTAATTATTTGTTTGGAATTTCGAAAATTCATAGCACGCCAACAGTAGTTCAAATTAAAGTTCTAAAAATCCTAACTTTGAAATATAAGAAAATTGTATAAAAAATTTTTGAATTCATATATAGTAATAGTACGATATTTAATCGAGTTTACATTTTTCCGATAAATTGCGCAGTTGTTATTTTTTTCCTTATTCCTCACGACAGAAATTATATTTAAATTAAATTAAGATCTTTAGCTGCAAAGATATATAAACTGGATCATATTGGACCAGACAATCATTAAGCGTTTACCTTTAAAGAAAGAGATCTTCGAAAAATAAGAAAAAAATGGAGTTCAAACTAATTAAAGTTTTATTTTTAATTGTGATCGGCTTAATTATGGTGACTCATTCATTATGTGGACATGTTTCTTACCAGTCTCCCGATTTTACAATCAAATATATTGAGGGTAAAGCTCGAACAGACTTACTTGGGAAGAAAAAACATTAACTGGTTTGTTATTCTGATTTAAATTTATTTATTTTTTTCTAATTTTTATGATTCAGTTCTAGTTTGTTTAATGGACCAGTAAAAAGAAACTTTTTTAATATACAGTTCTGTTATCCTTGGAATTTTCGATATGGCTATCACCGCAGATTTGGTAATAAAAAAAGGAATTGAACAATGTCCTTGATTATTGATAAAAATCAAATTTTGTGTTAAAAATTATTGTAATTTTCTAAATAAAACTTATTTGAAATAATTTCTTGTTTGACATATTTTAGGTAAACTTTATTTTGTTTCATAATTAAAAATATAATCCCGTTTACCTTGATCTGGACTGTTAATCCTCAAAGTGAATTATAATACATAAGCCTTATAACCACGATCTTTATGTTTCAATCTTTACGACCGCCAGCTCCCCATATCCCCCCCAAACATTTTAACTCGTTGAAACAGTATTGGAAGGAATTATATAAATTGCTGACCTGACAAACGTCGTCTTTACATTATTTTCAGGAAATATTTTGTTAGTTAACAGTATACTCGTAACATTGCTTGTTTGACATTTGTTTCACAGAACTATCGGGCATTGGCGATAACATGTTAAAATAAGAACGTTCCAATTCCTAATATTCGTAATTCAAATGCTTGTTGTTTCCATAATGACCAATTTGAAGATTATTTAAGGACAAATACAAAATTCTTTTGATTGATTTTTGATAAGACAACATTATGAATCAGATAGATATTAGATAATTACATTTGATCAAATATTTCTGGAGTTCTCAAAATAAAATATTTTTTATAGTCAAACTTCGTCCAAAAAATGTACTCACTGTTTATGTTACTGAAATTAACAAATTAAGTTATTTTATTAGCATTAGTAATACATTTTTTAAAACAAAAAAATAACAATTTAATAGGCAGAGCTGGTGTAATACAGATAAATTGAATACTTTTTTGAGGTATTCACTTTCCTATGTTAGGAGTTGCTTATGTAAATATATCTTATTTAACGTACTCTATCTTGAATGTTAAAAGTTTATATTGAAATAGTATTTCTAATTTTATAACTACAAAAATTTCCAAAAATTATAGAGAATAAATAAAAGACATTTATTTTACTTATTAGTATAAAATGTTTATTGATTTACTTATATATTTATATCCATGATTTATTTTGGTTTCTGCTTTTTAAAATATAAAATGTTGTAAAATGTATTGGTTCACTACTATATCACACAAAATGTTTTAATCCCATCATTTAAATTACTTATATTAACAATGAATATGTTTAGTTTTTGGTAAAAATTAGTTTACGCATAAATCGTAAACAATTTTACAATCCAGTAATTTTAAACTGTATATCACATCTTTGGTATTGTTTTAAAATATTTCTATTTCACGAGAAAATAGAAAATTTTAAACAGAATTCCTTCATGATTGAATTTTCTTCCGCAGATCCTCAATATATTTCAGTCTTAGTTGTCTTCCAGCTTCCCTCTTTTTGAATAAGAAAATTGATGGAAAAACTATGTTATTGGCACTTGTTTCCAGATCCTCCAGTTCCGTATTGTCTGTCTTTTGAATTCCATTTTGTTTAACTGGCACTAGAAATTATACAAACTTAATTAATATTTGAATTCATTGAGAGTAAACGTAAATAATTACAGCTTAAACTTTGAAGAACAATTGAAAATATCACAAAAATCACGAAAAGCACTCGAATTACTTTTGAAGAGGCCATGTTCATGGTTTGAGTTTGACAAAATTTTTGATGATTTACTCCGTCCTGAAATAGTATTTATTTGAAATAAAAGTGTTGCTAATTGAAGAACGTGATTAACACCTTAAATCCCACTGATGACGAGAGATAGTCGTAAGCTGATTAAGAGTTTAGATCAGTCGTCCATAGTGGTGTGACAATTTATGAGTAATTGAACTTATAAGAAGATTCATTATAATTATCTATTTCTTGTTTTTAAAAAGATCACATATAAAAGATTAGGCTGTTAATTAATAATATATATATAAAAATACATATCAATTTTTTTGTACTCGTAATAATCTTGCCCGCCCATAGTCGAAGTGGTAACACTCTCGTCTGCCTCCTCGTAGGCCGTGGGTTCGATCCCTGGGCGGATAGGATTGACTGGATCGTTTTTCAACTGGTTTAGGTGCTATTAATTGACTAAACTGAAAAAAAGTCGTGGAAAGTCTAACACCCGTTGGTTGAGGTAGACACTACTCCAAGTTTCTTACTGGAATGTAGAGGGAAATATTTAGTAATCTTAATACATAATTTCCTTAATTTGCAAATTAAATTGGTCAATTTCTAAAATGATTTTAATAACTATACATATTTTATTTTAAATATCTTTCTACACATGATCATAAATCTAGGTCGAAACAATAAAGAATTATTTAACAATATGGTCTTTTATAATCAAGAAGATAACGACTGTCTTAAATAAGACTCGGTCCATAAGTATGATACTGCTTATCGACCGTTTTAGATACACTGTTCGTAAAAAAATTAAAAGAAATGTTTGTTTTTTTCCACAACAATAAAATTTATAAACCTGTCTTTATTAATAAGAAATATATCTGTAATATTAAGAGTTTAAACTCGGACTACCATGATAATTACGGTGCAACATTAATCGTCTATGAATCCAAGCTGTGTCAGTAGAGAAGTACGCCAGACTGTGTTACTAATTGCTTTTGATCTTTAACATTGTTACATAAAATTTTATAAAAAGTAGGGTAAAGAGAACGAACGTTTGCTCAAAAACGGGGGAACATTAATTTGGCCAATTTACAGCGCCCTTAAAGGGTAATCATTTAAAGCGTCTGCTCTGAGTGGATTTATAAAAAGAAAAATCATGTAAAAGTATGCTCGGAGCTGGCTAACTGTAGCGCCCTTAAAAAGAGAAGACAAAATTATAACCCTCTTCTCTTTGCTCTCACTTTTGACTAAGTGTAAGTGTTCGATTTTTTTCATTAGAAGGTGGCGCCAGTCGCTCTTGATCCTGGTAAATAGCTTGTAATTCATACTAAGTATTTCTGTTATTAACATTACATCTATTGAAATGCGTCCAGACTTATACTGCCCTTGTATGCGGTGCTGAATGCGGGTCTGAATAAGAGCTGTAATCCCTCAATAGGGTCTTCGCCCAACAACCACCAACCAATAATTAATAATCATATTTATTTTAAGAATATTTAAAATTTAATGTTATGATCGTATTTTTAAATTTCAAAACTCTCAATTATTAAAAATTAAAAGAAAAATAATAAAAGACATATTTTTGACTTAATATTATGAAATGTTTATTTATCCAGAATTGAGTTTTGTTATTTGTTTTTCAAAATATAAAAAGATGAAAAAAATATTGGTTCACGACTTTATCACACAAAATAGTTACAATCTCATCATTTAAGTTGCTTATATTTACAATGAATGCTTTTGGTTTCTGCTTTAAAAATACAAAAAATGGTAAAAATTAGTTTACGCATAAATCGTAAACAATTTTTGAATCCAGTCCTTAAAAACTGAATAGGTATCACATCTTTGGTTTGCTTCAAAATATTTCTATTTCACGAGAAAATAGAAAATTTCAAACAGAATTCCTTCATGATTGAATTTTCTTCCGCAGCTCCTCAATATATTTTAGCCTTAGCTTTCTTCGGGCTTCTCTTTTGCGGTAGGCGAAGATTGGTTGAAACACTATGTTATTGGCACTTGTTTCCAGATCCTCCAATTCTGTGTTATCTGTCTTTTGAATTCCATTTTGGTTAACTGGCACTAGAAATTAAAAAAAACATTAATTAGTTTTTAAATTCAAGGAGAGTAATCGTTAATAATTACAGCTTAAACTTTGAAGAACAATTGATAATATCACAAAAATCACGAAAAGCACTTGAAATACTTTTGAAGAAGCCATGTTCATGGTTTCACTTTGACTAAATTTTTGATGATTTATTCCTTTCTGATATAGTATTTATTTGAAATAAAAGTGTTGCTAATTAAAGAACGTGATTAACACCTTAAATCCCAGTGTTGACGTGAAATAGTCGTAAGCTGATTAATCTCTGGTCACAATTCTCTTAAAAAACTAATTCAGTCGTCCATCGCGGTGTGACAATTTATGAGTAATTGAATTTATAAAAAGAATTTAATTAACACTTTCTTGTTTTAAAGAGATCGCTGATAAAAGAATATACGTAGTTATATCAAAAACATGAAAAATACTCATATTTCTGGATAAAAAACATCTTGTTCAATAAATTAAAAAAGATAAGTAACTGTAATTAATTTTACTAATTCTACAACATCCTTTTTTTGAACAGTTAGTAAGTAAATGTTTACATTTGTTTAAATAGTTCAAATAATATAATTTTAAAAAAATATATTATGTTTTCAAAAAGAGTTTTATATGTTATCTGAAAATCTTACTTGGTCTTCAAAGATTAACTATAGGCTTAAGGATTAATGTTCGTCTATTATTTGCAAAACTACCGGTTATGGTTTAAAAAGATCTTAAGCTTTAGCTCGCATGAGGAAGGGTTTGGATTTCAAAGACAATCAAATGATTGACTAAGCTCAGTGTCTTCAATGCTTGTGTCAAGTCAGTGCTGTTCCATGGTTTTGAGGATTGACTGGATCCTTTTTCAACCGGTCTAGGTGATATTAAATGACTAATAATACACTTAAAATAAACAGTTATGGATAGTCTAACAACCGTTAGTTGAGATTGAGACTACCCCAAGTTTCTTACTGGAACGTAGAGGGAAATATTTTTTTGGCAAATAACGGAGCAGCCAAAAATAAATGAAACCATCAGAAGGCGTAAATACCGACGAATGGGACACAGTTTGATGAGACATCGATGAGCCAAGTCATATGGTACCAAGCTGGAATCCGCAGGGATCGTGTGCATTTAAAACAGATTGTTTAAAATTGTATGGTAAAATAGGAATGAAATAGTTATTTAAACANTGGAACGTAGAGGGAAATATTTTTTTGGCAAATAACGGAGCAGCCAAAAATAAATGAAACCATCAGAAGGCGTAAATACCGACGAATGGGACACAGTTTGATGAGACATCGATGAGCCAAGTCATATGGTACCAAGCTGGAATCCGCAGGGATCGTGTGCATTTAAAACAGATTGTTTAAAATTGTATGGTAAAATAGGAATGAAATAGTTATTTAAACAACGTGTGGG
>JXOV01020995.1:5683-21323 GCA_001014945.1 Clogmia albipunctata
TGAAAACAAATAGTCAGGGAAAGTCTAACACCCGATGGTTGAGGTTGAGACTACCCCCAGTTCCATATCGGAATGTTGTGTGAAATATTATTTTTATTATTAGAACAATTAATTCTCAGTCTAAATAGATATGTTCGTGAATACAATTATAGTAAACTAAAAGTTTAATATGATTGAAAATATTTTAAATAACAAGAAAATGGTTTAATTGCAAAACAATTTTAATTATTTTCGTCCGCAATATTTATTGACACTTTTTATTGTTTTGTTAATTTCTCCAAATTTAATAAACATAGCATTATAATTTGTATAAAGGTAAACCTAAAATAAATTACAAAACTAATGAACTATTTTACAATAAAATACAAGAAAATAAAATAGCAATTAAAAACACAAACTTGACAGATTTTAAGAAGACAGACTCTTTGTGCATTAAAACAAAAAAAAAACTTAAATTAGAAATGAATAGAAATGATTCTTTGTAATGGGACATTAAAATTATGTTGCATCTAATAATTGACTTTAATTAAGATTCGACAGTAATTTCAACAAGTATTTGTTCCGGTAAATTACTACTATATTATCAAGTCACAACATAAGTATAAATAAACTTTATGAATTATTTATCATTCATTTTGATTAATTCAGTAACAAACATATTAATTTGTTTAAACTGGTCCATTATATTTTATGGTAGTAAGTATTTCAACTTGTAATATGGCTTAAGTACCCTTAATATTGTACAATACATACTATGAATTTTAATTTAAAACCCTGTTGTTATAAGAGTAAAATATTTATTTTCTAAAATTTGTCTAGATTTTAAATGTTTAAGTTCAAATCATTATTCGTATATGAAAATTTAAAAAAAACTACTTTTGAAATTTAGCGTAGGAATATACAAATATTATTGCATGAGTTTTGGTAAATATTTTGATTTTTTATACTTATCTGCGCAAAAAATCTAGTTTTTTTGTCAATTAGTTCAGGAATGTAAACACATAACATATAATTTGCTATTTCGATATTAAAAGAAATTAAACTAATTTACAAATTTAGTTTGCATTACTCGTATATTCGTTTTGAAATCAGAAATTGGTTGAACTTTGAACTGATAGTCGAAATACTTCAATAATACAATAAATTCCTGTTGACCAAACTATGCAAATGTGGCAAAGTAGTCAAGTAATGTTCTTTACATTTGTCTTGAAGTCATAATTATCAAAGAGTTATTAAAAAATAATTTATCAAAATACTACCAATTTATAACAAGTCTCTTTCTCTGGTATCAAAAAGATAAATTAACGAGTATTACGCCACAAGTTTAGATTGATAGTGTATGTAACTCTCTTGCTGGATAAATTATTTCTCTATAATGAGAATAAACACATAATGGGGAATAAGCATTGCAAATCAACTTTACTTTTTTATGTTCCAATCAGCAATAAATGTATTAAATAATTTTTTATTTTGATTTATGGAAATTTCTGACCCAAAATGACTATTTTATGATCTGACCAAGATTACTTTTAAAATAAATACAGTAGCCTCTCGATAATTCGAAACTCGAGGGACCCTCAAAATATTTCGACGCATTATCAAGTGGTTCCATTGCTGCTGCTCAGACCGCTAAGTATCTTTTTTTTAAAGAGAAACAGCGCCTAAATTGCTGCAACAACTAATTTACAACTTTGAATTGATGAGTTTTAGATGTCGATGAATTTGAATTACCGAGTGGTTTTGTTAAATAGCTGAGGTTTTTTTTGTTCGAATTACCGAGAGCTTAAAATTGTATTGATTTAGTTCGAAATATCGAAAGTTTTTGGAACTCGTGATTATTTTGAATTAGTGGGAGGTTTCGAAGGTTTGAATAATCGAGAGGCGATTGTAAACTCAATTTTTTTTTTATTTTAGACCATTATAGCACAAATTACTTTATTTATACGAGTACTACTGTTAGGAAAAATAGATGACTGTCAATAATTAAATTCTCAAATTTCGAAGATTATAGTATAGTTAAAGATTATTGTTTTTGTATTTTAAATATCGTTTTTACTGTACAAATTGTTCAAATTAGTAAATATAAAATTTTAGAAAAAAATAAATACATATGATTAAGTCAATATAAATTAAAGTATAATTATGAATGTTTTATACTAAGATACTGAACCCCAGATCGGAAGATTATTAATGTTTGCATTTTGGGTATTTTAATTTTTTTTCTAAAAGTATTTTAATTTTCTCACCATATTTGCACTTCATCCCCGTGGGTGGCACATCGACAAGGCAGGATGATTTCTTGGGGTGGACAGGCTGCACTCAAATCACTGGCTGGAAAGCCCTGTTGGCCTCTGATTGGATATCCATGGAGCACTATCACTAGCACAAAAATCACAAACTTTCGCCAGGCCATTGTTCCGGGATCCCTCTGTTTTCATCTGACCAAGAGCTCTGTTTCAGCGAAGACCATTTTCTGCGGGAGACAAATTCCGATTACCCATTTCGAATCAATTGAACATTACTCGGGCCTTCAGATTGACCAAGATTCACGATAATCGGTCGCATCGAAGAACTATTATTGGGAATTGTTAATGACCAATCGACCGAAAATCCGCACCTCCCACCCAATTCTCACTATTCACTCAAAAATTGAATCATTTTACATTGATCGAAGCATATTGTGATCAAATCTAATTTCAATTAGTGTTGTAATATGACATTAATTGATCAATGGATTATGATCTTTAATCTTATCAGATGGATATTGAAGGCGATCTGCTCAAGTTCAAATTGATTTATAACAATTGAATTTTTTATACATTTGATGCGTTCAAAGTAAGCTTTTGTTCACTCATAGCATCCATTCAAAATGAGTTTTTCTTCTCTAGGGAGACAAAAAACAAAAACTGTTACTTTGTCTCACGCTCACGTACTATAATAATAAAATAATGTACTGAGATTGTTTTATTAAAATTTTTGACATTTTTCAAATCAAAGACACTAGATTACAAATGTATAAAATTATGTGTACTCTACGGGTTCAATTGAATTTTGTTCATTCGAATTTCTTGTCAACCTCAGCAAGCTTCGGTTGACAACTGAAATTCTCAGTGAACAAAATATCACTTTGAACCCTAAGTGTACAAATAACTATTAAAGTATACAAATTTAAAATATTGGAAAATAAACGTAAACCTCCTAGATTGTCAATGAAATTGTTGTTGTATTTCTACGCTACACAAATATTACTTCACAGAATAATAATTTTAAATTAAAATTTTGTTTTAAGAAAATCTTATAACTGTCATTGTTTTACTTATGATAAATCTTCCGGAACATGTGTTAACAATACTTCATAGAAGAAATTTAAATTTAAGTTTCAATTCAAACACATTTAAAACGAACTCGTGTTTAAAGTCAGTCAAAGACGTTTTTATATGGGGCCCGGGTAATTTGTAATTTATTTAACGTGAATAGCTTTAGAAAGGGTTAAATAACTCAATAACTAATAATTGGCAGTAGAAATATAAGATAATCTCCTTTAAATTTTATATTAAAAGTAATATCAGTTTAATACCGAATTCGTTATTAATTAACTTGTAATCTTTTAATACAAGTTAATTAATTATTTAAACCGCGTTATTTTATTAAAAATCATTGAGATATATAAATTACAGAATAAATATTGATTTGCATATTAAACTGTTTTTGATAATCAATACCAAATAATTAAATAATAAAAAATTGCAAAATACACAAAAATTATTAAAATGAGTTTCGTAAGTGCACATATTTAGGTTATTTGCACAAACATTTGGATAATCCAAATTAAAGATAGGTAAACAGAGATAAAAGCCCAATTAATTTATATAATCACATTCACCTTTTCGCAACATACATATATAATAAGAAATGTTTATTTAAATGTGATGAATTAGGGCTAATTAAGTTGGGTTAATGTCTTTAAGTGCATTGAAAAGTACCCGTAACTGGAGGAGAACATGTTCATCTTTGGCAAATAAACAGATCATAGTAAATTGATTGCGAAATCCAATTGCACAACTGTCTTCTGAATATTTGCAAATGGTAAATAATGTTTGCTCTCGTTCTGTGTGCAAATCTTAACGGTTTTGTGACACATTAAAAAACGCGATCCAACGAAATCATTTCGTTGGAAAAGCGTCTCGCGCGACATCATTGAGATTATTAGGCGTGTCTAAATGGTTGGAAAAGTACCGCAAGGGCTAGACGAAACACCTTATGTAAATCACACGATACAAAAGAGAAATGAGCAGCACTTTTGTTAACTTCAAAAACATGTAGCCCACTTTTTCCAACTTAAAAACATATTTGAAACTCATTATTTTGGTCTATGCACGTAGTTTTTTTGATTTTTATCACATTTTTAATAGATGTTCTTTTTCTTGGAAATACAAAATTTTAAAATAAATCGAATTTAATTAATAATTTCAGTATAAACGATCAAATATATATTTTTTAAACAAATATACTTGTTTTATTCAAAAATTTAATTGCTTAAACAATGATTATTATAGTTATTTAACAACGTGTACGAAAAATGAACCATAATTAACCTCGAGTAAAGTTCTAGAAAACAAATGAAATAGATACGAGTGTTTAATTATGTGTTTTTCCAACCAGTATTTTATTCAATTTTACTCAATTTTATACAATTCGCTTAATATGCGAATTGTATTATATTATTTATTTTATTTATGAAGTAAAGAATAAGAAGACAATTCAGTACAAAATTAAGTACACATATAACTAAGGGAAGAAGTTGTCAACTGAATAGAAATTTAGGTTTCAAATTTTTAATATAACACGGGTATAGAGCACCAAGCACTGTATCACTGATATTCCTGTAATATCACTTATCATTTAAACCACATTTAGAAGCCAGAACCAACATTTAAGACAAATTTTTCTTTTTGTCTTTTAAAGGGAAAAAATTAAATTGATTAATAAGTCAGTCTACTTTTTTGTAGAGACATTACAAATGTCAAAATATATTTTTATTCTAAGCTACTAAGATAAAAAATTATAGTTTTTAGTAGTTGAATTTTGGTACAAATACTAATTTTTGTATTGTGTGATTGGGTATTGAGTTATATTTTATTCAACACTGTACTATTATAAGCCAATTTTTAGAGGATGCATTGGCTACTAAAATGTAAACATTTTTCAACAGAATTGTATAAAATAACTAAAACTATAAGTATAAAACTTATTTATCACAAACTTCGCGCTTTTTACAAAATAAGCTGTCGCTACATTTAGGCATCCATCAGACCGTGGTTCGGGAATGTTCTACTAGTAAAGGGTCAATTTATCATGATTAGAATTACTTTTCATCATATTACTATACCTAAAGGTATATAGTATGCTTTAAAGTATAGTTTTTTAAATATTTTTAAAAATTTATTCATGAGAATAAAATTAACGGTTTATTATCACTAACGTTACAGATTTTTTATTATGATACTTGTAAAGTAATTTTAAATTATACTTCTCTCTACTTTCAAAAGAAAACAAGTAAGAGTATGTATTTTCAAGGTTGGTTTTAAATAAAAGTCATTTTATTACAAATTAATATAAGTAGAGGCATGGTTATTTAATATTTACAACTGATTTTGCAATAATGATAACCATATGATACTCGGATTTAATAATAAGATGTAAATTTTAAAAATCATACTGTTTAGTTTTTTTTGATAAATAAATTGTATTATTAGAATTAAAGTGGTTTCAACAGTTTAGAAATAAATGACATAGAATATTTAAGTTTATTTATTAAGTTAGTTTATATTCATTTTTGTAATTCAATTATCTATGTAATGATACATTTAAGGACTCAAAATATTAATTTTTATGTAAGAATATTATGTCTTTTCAAAGAGGTCTTCAAGTAATAGATCTAAGGTCGACGTTGCGGTGTTTAACACTTTGCATATGATAATTTATCAAACCGAAAAATATGCATTTCTCATTGAATATCTCAAAACAGAAGAGGTTATTCGCTCTTTCCGACAAAAACACTGCGCGATCGCTATTTTTAATGATAATAATTAAATGATCGCTTATATGCGATAAGGAAGACATTATAGATTCACTTGGGTGAGGTCTCTCCTCCACAAGGTAGTTCCAAGATAAACACAGACACCACAACAACAAAATAACCACAATAAAACGGCCATGCCCAAGTGCAATGGTGAATTATTAAAAGTAAAATCTAAAATTTACTGAAAAAGTCATAAGCCGGAACGAAGATTGCTTCATTCATACGAGTAATCCACGAGTTCACAAACACGGCGAATTTCTTGGCGAGGCGGCTTATATCATCATCCACCAATTTTTCCAAAACACTGACCACATCCGCCGAATGCAAAACAAATAACTTTCTCTCTCTCTTTTCGAACACTGGGCACTTGAAATAGGGGGTCATAAATTGGGCTACAAATTGGGCTACTCGTATGTAATAATCCAAAAGAAGTAGAATCTCCACCTGAATTGTAACACTTGTCTTGAATTTGCACTGAATGTAACTATTTCTTTATGAGCGCGATTTTAAACCAGCCTGAATCGTCGGGCGTCTCGAGTTCAACTGAAGGCGTCACAGCTCCGCAACGCCGCTGCCACTACTTGTGTAGGAGGAGGAGGAGGAAGCCCATCAATTCGTCTTTGATGTGTTTTGTGTTTCTCTCCAATTTCGCTAAAAGTCATCCAACCAATTTTCCTGCCCGCTACCACACATAATGCTCCTCTTTTTACATGATTGTTTTAAACGTAAAGCAAGCACATTGTCTTTGCCGGATCACAATTGGAATTGCGAAAATCGCTGCAACGTTTTACGCCCAAAACAAATGACAATTTTCGGGGTTGCGATCACACTTAAATCGATCGTTTGCGTTTGAAAGCCACCTCAATTTTAAGGTCTGTCTCAAGGACATTAAATGTGCCAATGGTTTTACTTTTCAAAAGAATTAAACGTTTTTCTGTTTTATTTTGCACTTACATAATGTGTACTGTGTAGTATGTATTTTTAACGGAAACTTAATCGACCGTAAATTGTTACAGAGAAATTGTATTCACTGGACCAGTTTCGTTTGCAATATTTAAACTAGGTGTACAAAACAAGCAAATATTATGTTCGTATTAATAAAACATTTTTTCTGAATTTTATCACTTAAATTGGTACAAATATTACTATAAACAAGAAAACTTCGACTTCATTTTCGTCTGCTTCTTTTTATTCCATTAATGTTATAGCATTAATGGTCGCATGGCACTATCTGGATCAATCGAATATGCAGTTTATTAAATAAAATGAGATTTTGACTTTTAGTCAAAATTGTTCGAAGATTCAGACTTTCACTAGTGAATTAAACGGAATCATTATAGTTATTCATACACGTTCGTGGTTTTAGGTAGGCTAATGCTTTAAAGAATTCTTCGAAGCACTTGTGTCATAAAAACGACTTTAACAGAAGAAATGAGTGTCATAATATCAATTTGAAGCACCAAAAATTGATAAAAAAAACTTTTACATTACTCGGAGGTGTAATTTAAACATTTCAATTGTCAAATGAAAATCAAAATTCGTAACTTTGCAGCACTTTGAGTGCTGTAATATATTTCATTACAACATTCTTTTTGGAGGAACCTGCTTATTTTCAAAGTAAAAATAACATAAACTTCCGAGGGATGCTTAGTTAAACATTGATTAAAATATTTAATTGTCATTTCAAATGATTACTGGATAATTAATTGCGATTTTGTGCTATTATTTTTGCTCGGAAAGTAATAGCATATTTCTAAACAAGTTTTGAAATAGTGGTCGTTACAACACGAATACCATGTATTTTGACGAGTGCAGCAAGTTAAAATAGGTAAATGAGTTATAACTAATTTCAGGTGTGTAGTGAACGCTGTTTTATGTAATTCTGTAGAAAAAAATAATATATTTGATTATGATAACAATTTCATTAAATTGGTTACAATTTGCGTGCAAATATTGAAATAGTCTATTTTTCGATAAGTAATTGCACAAAATATTATTCAAAATTGTTTTGATATTGGCTTTTTAGCATCTCGGAAAAATTGCGACCCACCGTACCCTCTGGTCGTCAGTCTTTATTCCTTGGATGCTGTAAACTAAACAATTTCAATACAGTGTTGAAATACATTGTCAAAAACTGGCTTCCGATAAGTGATTGTTAAAAATATAATTATTATTTTGGGTACATATTTCAGACCCTAAATCAATATAACCAATACACAGATCAATTATAATAAAATTTTACTCCCTGGTATTCAAACCACATTGATCTGGTTTTGAAAAATCTTACCTTTTTGTTTTCTTACTTGAATTTTGATGTTCTGCTTACGATTAAACAAATTTTGAAAACTAACAATCGTTTCTCGGTATTCAAATTAGTGTACTCTATGGGCAATTTTCATTATTGGCCTGACCTCCTAGTGGAAACAGCCTTCAAAATTGCAAAAGTTTTGGTTCATGGGTCACAAAACGTCAAATAAATCAAAATTATGGCTCTTAACATATGTAGTTGATTTAAATATTTGTTGCGAGAATTAACTTGATTATTCCAAATTTTCTTTCAAAATGTTAAGTATGAAATATTGTAGAATGGAATTCTGTACATTTCATTTAAATATTATATTGATTATCAGAAACACTTTTCTAAATTCGAGTACATATGTAGATATAATTAAAAGTATATAAAATATTTTTTATTTAGAAACTTTTAACTAGCCAATACAAAATGCGTCTTAAAATTGTATTAAGGTGGTCTGAACGTGGTCAGGTTTGAAAAGTCACAGTGAATTAGGTGGCTGGGGCATACCCTGAGAACGCCAGACAGTCAAATCCTACGGAAGGTTTTTGAAACCATTTCGGACGGTAAAGGAAGGAGATGGACCACGAAGGTGTTGGTTAGATGCTGTCGAAGAGATGCTTCAACTGATGGCAGTTAGCGGGTAACTGTGGTGAGGCATTTGTCTTGATGCATTGGCTCACATCGTCTAGGCAGAAGAAGAAGAGTATTTTTTATTATTGAATAATGAATATCCGTTTCATATTAAACTGTTCACTGTAATAATCAGCTTTTTATTAGAATCCCAAGAACTGCTATTAAATAGTTATTTAAACAACGTGTAGGAAAATGAACCATAATTAAACTCGAGTAGAGATAATAGATACGAGTGTTTTTCCAACCAGTTTTTTACAAGATTTTATACAATTCGCATAGCACTCATCATTTGAACCACATTTAGAAGCCATAATCAACATTTAAGAAGAACTTTACTTTTTGTCAATGTGTTAATTGTTAATGTGAAAAAATTTAAATTGATTAATAAATCATGGCCTACTTTATTACAGAGACACGAAAAACGTCAAAATATATTTTCATTCTCCGCTACTTAGATAAAAAATTATAATTTTTAGTAGTTGAATTTTGGTACAAAGTACTAATTTCGTATATTTACACGATTTGTAATTATCTGCGGGTATTGAATTAGGCTTTATTTAATAGTGTACGTTTATGAAACAATTTATAGAAGAAGCATTGGCTACTAAAATGTAAACATTTTTCAATAGAATAAAATATACAAGCAATAATAAATATTATAAATGATATATTAATAATCTAATTAAGCCCGTGTTTGAAAAATATTACATACCAACTGTATGAACCAGTATTAAAGTGAATATTTAGAGAAAAATTTATATAAAAAAGCCATGTGTGTCTATTCAAATTAGTCCAAATGTGATGTTGCAAATATCGTCATTATTTACGGAGTTGCGAATATCTGTTTTTTATAAAAAGCATTTTCGTGTTTTCTTTTCCCTAACGATAACTTTTGCTCAAATTTAAATATTATTGCGATTTACCAAAATTGAAAGAGAAAGTGGTTCATTGTCTGTGGAAAGGCAATTGACAATTGCAGTGAAGTTGCAGTTGGCGGCATTTCTTCCTCTTTGTGACGGACTGCCATTGTCTATGCAGTTCCGTGTTGTTGGGAGAAATGTCTAGTTGTCCTCAAAGGTATTAATTTCAGCCATTATTATTAATTACCGTGATCGAGGCAGTACAAGGCGTCGTCTGAAGGTGGAATCATAATAAAAAAGAGGCAACAACAATAGTGATCAACGAACCGTGATCGTGATTCAACGATCTTTACTGACGATCATCGTCGTTCAAATGTGTTTTTAACATAATTAAAGAAATGACTAACTTGTTACGTTGGATTGGTATGAAGAAAAAATGGTTTGAATCTTTGTCCAGAACACAAAACCAAGACTATTTCTAATAGTTTTTACGATCTTTGTTACAGATGGTGGTTAGAATTTTAAAACGTAATTTTTTATTGATATGATCTTATTTTTTTAGTAAAAGATAATCTTGGATTTTTTTTATTTTTATAGTCAATGTAATTATTTTTTGTTGTTGTGAAGTATTTGTGGAAGGGGTGTTAATAATTATTGATATTTTTAAAAATCCATTGCATTTCAATTTATGATTATTATGTATAAATTATTTAATTTTCTTATGACGCTAAGAATTGCTGGCAAATTTTTATTAGAAGGTCTATATTTGTAATTTAAACTAAAACAAATTAAGGCACTCTTAAATGTTTAAAATAAATAGTACAAGTTAAAAATTATTGGTTATTTAATGAATTATAATCGTTTGAATATCAAGTGGGAAAAATGATTTCGCAAAAATAGGGTAAAAATCCTAAACCCATACATTAAACATTAAAATTTTATTAGACTTTGTTCGATTATTGAACTTTTAATTACTGAAATAAATTATTTAGTTATTATTTTTACATAAAATAATAACAAATATATATTTCTTAGCAAAATATTTAGGTATGTTGAAGTATTTACAGGGTACAGCAATCTATTCAAAACTATTTCTAAAATTTGATAAAAATAAATTAGCACAGAAATCTTCTAGCCATATAATACATTAAATATATATTAATTTATTAACCGGTATAATTTCTATTACTTTCTTAAATTAAATTCAAAACTTTATTAGTTTTAAAATCAATTTTGTAAATACTATTAATATAATATAATTAAAAAGGTGGAGGTCTGACAAGCCTCTACCTTTTTCTGTTCCTAGTCGTCCTAACACAACAAGTTTTCCTGGGAGCTTCGTGACCTTACATCATCTGTGTAATCGTCATCATCCGCCCTTTAATATCTTGGGATCTTCACTCTTCATTTTTCTGCTCCTATGGCAAGTGATCTGAACAGCTCAACTAACCACAACACTCAACGTAGTACTTTGTACAAGGAATTTTCTAAACAATAAGGTCAATTAACTGAAGCATTATTTAAAATTACAATTTTATGATTTATTTCAAAAATTAACAAAATTAAAATAAGAGAATATTGATTTTTTTTTTAAATTTGACGTATCAACCCAATATTTAATATATTTTTAATTCTTGTCATTTTCTACAATGAGGTTATGATCGAGATAATTGTTATCTTTATTTTTTATAATCGTACTTTATAATCAAAAATCTAAAAACTATATTGTGACTCTTTAATTGAAAGATATTGAGGATTCCCTAATATGTTCGGGTACTTTAAAAACCAGTAAATACATGAATACATGAAGACAAAATTTACTTCTTAAGTTCTCTAGAGAAAAACATTCTTTAAGATACTAGTGAGTTAAACAATCTTTCACAGAACAAATATTAGTACGGTTATATCAATTGTATCTAAGAAAATTGCATAAACATTTTACAATTAATCTCATGTTTTCTGCTTAAATTGGAGAACAACATGTAACTTACTAACACTGGCTATTGATGGCAGTTGATTGTCGTCCAAAGCGAAGGAACCACGGAAGCGTGTCGCTGGTGCTAAAACAATAACATCCAATTCTCTATTCGTTCTTTGCGAAACTGTTGGCGTTTCGGTTAACTTTCAATTTAACCTTTCGGCACAGAAACATGCAAAACTCATGTTCAAGTCGTTAGACTGCTTTGTAATACACAATACTATTTGCTGTGCCAATTATTTGGGCTTTTCAAAGTACAATAAATCAACTTCTTAACGACTTTCTTTGAATATTTCATTTGAAGTGAAATGTGTTAATGATGTTTTCTTCAAATAGTTTTTGAAGGCTTTGCTTTATAGTTTCAAATTAGAATAGTTAGTGTCAGTTAGATCATTATATTCTTAATTAAATGACTATTGAATAGATAAGATTGAAAAACAAATGAATTTTCAATGAAATAATTTAAATTAAATAAAAATATAAACACAAATTACCTACAAATCTCCTATGAGGGTTGAAAATATAAAAAATATTGATTTATAAAATAAGAATTTTTATTACATGAGTTTTGTACAATTAAAAAATACTTTCTTATATCATAGACACATAAAATGTAAGTTTTTAAATGAAGCTTATGTTTAACATTAATTCTGTTTAAAATTATTTTTAAAATTCTAGTTCAGGAATTCCGTCAGTGCTGGTTGAATGCCATTGTTCACAGTAAGCAAGTTGTGGAGTGGTACATTTATTGGTAATTGAATCAAATCGGAAGCCCTCTGGACATCGGCTTCCGAATCGGAATCCATTTCGACAAATGAAATAATATTCACATTCAGTCGGATGTGGAATTATTGTAATACCCTCAGAAGGACAATTTATAGCTGGTTCCTAAAAGAAAATCACCCAATCAGTCCTACCCGCCCAGGGATCGAACCCTTGACTCCGAAGAGGCAGCCGGATGCGTTACCACATCGGCCACGAAACAGATATAATGGTCTTAGATTCTTTTAATTCCTTGTGGCTAAAAAACACTATAAAATGGTGACAAACAATTAAAATAGACTATAAAAATTAAATCGTACCCTCTGTAACTGATTTTTTAAACAATTATAACAACAACAAAAAACAAATCACGGAAATTGACTTTGGTTTATTGCCATTTGACAAAATAAAGTATCTCTTTTTAAATGCAAAACACAATTTAAAAAATATTTGAAGAATTATAGAAATAAAAAATCTGACATAGTATATAAAAAACGATATTCACAATACAACAATTCTAGAATTCTAAATTATTAAATTTGTTGGTAGACAGTGAGTGTCTTCTTTTAAAACTATTGGATAATGTTTTTGAATAACAGTTATTTTTGTAAGGAACGCGTAAACCTAGTTGTATATTAGTTTTATATTATGAATAATATTTGTTTGCACGACGAAGGAGTGAAAAAATAACAAATGTAAAACACAATTCATTAGGAGGGTTTGTCATCTTTTACGAGTTTTTTGCACTTTCCAAAAAATTCATTTAAAACTAAAACAAATATTTAATTAAGAATTAGATCGAGCGCATTTTCTTTTGAGAGGCTGTCACAATAATATTATCTTACAACTGTCTCTATTTGAACGGGTTTCGGGTACTATTACCGTTGAAACAGCCTGTTGAATTTTTTTTGTTAAAAGGCGTCGATATTTAGAAAATAAATCAAGTTCATTCTCAGATTGTCACTTTCTTCTTTCAATAGTGAAATAAAAATTCAAATATTTAACTAGTGCGAAAAAGTGACGCATTATGAAACTCAAATCGATATCGAAAAGCTAACTTTTCGATTCGAAAGTGCATAAAAGTTGTTTTTACTTCTTTGGTGAACTTAAATTTTACACACTTTAATAAAAATAATAAAGCACTTCACATACGGAATTGCAAAAAGAAGTTTTAACAAACTGCGTCGTCCGTATATTGTACAAATAATTAATGTTTTAAAACTAAATTAAATTAAAACTAAATATTATACGTATATACTTACAATGCACTCGCTTGAAATTCCAGGTTCACAATGATTTCTTTTAGGATTCCAGTGACTTTGTGAATCACAGTTGTATGCAACTAGTTCTCCATTATGACACATGTAATATTGTGTACAATCAGAGGTGTTGAACAAGTATAGTAAATCCGTTGGATCTGTTACAGTAGGACATACTGAAGGAGGAATACTACAATTTGCTGTGATTGAATCAGTACATTCATTAATCAAAGAATTAAAGTGGAACATTGGGTGACAAGTGATCTCCACTGCTCGTCCATCAACGCACTGAATGTACTTGGAACAAAGTCGGGAATGAGGAAGTCGGGCGACTCCAGTCTCTGGACAAGAATACAACGCAAAAGTGGGATAGAATTGCAGCACCAAATTAATTATTAATGTCACGGAAATCACTAAACTCATCTTGTTCAATGCAAAACGGACAAAGATACTTATCAAAGTTTCATTAAATTGGACTTATATACTGTGGATGTTATCTTTTCAAAATTTTATGGTTGATAAAATCTTATCAGCGTAACATTGAAATCAAAATGCACTTACTTAGTTGACTTGGTATACGTAAATAAGTGAATTTTTATTTGAACCAAAGACGTTCAACCTTGTAAAGTTGACCGGATTTTACGTGACATCATCAGCCGAAAGAAAAATACATGTATCAATTTGGTCGGGGTTTATTTATTTTTAAAATAAAGACTAGACAGATGTGTATTGTTATCTAGATTCTATTTTGTATCTTATTGAACACTATTTTCTTAATATTTCAATACTATTTGACCAAATTGGGTGAGAGAGTTTTTCCTATTTTTTCGCATTTCGGCACAAAATAAGTGATTTTCAACCTATTAGATCCAAAAATTATTGTCTGAAGTTGTTATTACACATATTTAATCACTCTAAAAGTCTTTTGTTACAGTATTTTCCATAATTTTCTTGCATACAATATCAATACAATTAATGATATCCGGCTGATGACGTTTTACTACTAATACCACCACAGATCCATTGAACCTTATTGTTAATTAGCGTTGATTTAATATTTTTAAAATTTCATGAACTGCCACATGTTAATGGTTGAGAGAGTGGTAGAGACAGAAGTTTGTTTTTCATTTCAAATTTTTTATCCGATAAAAGCTGTTGCTTTAAAATTTATTTTTTTAATTAATATTATTTTTAATTTTTTAGTTTTAATTCCGATGAAATTTCTGTGTCCAACAGATAAATTTTAATTTTAAAATATTGGTTCTCGTTGATGACCACAATGTAAACGGACCAACAGTTTTAACCGGATTTTCTTCGTATTGATGGGTTTTAAGACTTTGATTTTGTTTTTATTTAATAACTTTTTTTTATTAAAACGATTTTATTTTTAATTTTTCAAATATCTATTAGAAATATAGGGGGATAATTTATTATATTGATTTATCTTCAATTCCTATTGTTTAAACGTGTAAAATTCAATTATCATTTTTCAGTTTTATCTGTGTGTTGGAATACAAACTAATAAAAAGCTGTTAGATAATTATTAGTGTATCTCCCAAAACAAAATATTATGTATTTGGAGTCTCCAAATTTTTATGCTCTTCAGCTATTAAGAAGTCAATTTAGAATTCATCTACGTTAGTTCCAAACTCTTCCGGTTCAATTTCAATCAATGAAATTCATTTAAATCGTTTGTTAGAATTAACATTATTACAGAGTTCTTTACATTCATGGCTTTGTTATTATTATTATTATTTATTTATTGTATTC
>JXOV01021002.1:5454-17498 GCA_001014945.1 Clogmia albipunctata
ATGGCCAATGATAAGACCTTTCTTCGTGCCAAAAAAAATTGAGATCAGATTAATACACTCCGAGATATTAACTAAAATTTAATTAAAGACCCCTGTCGTAAAAGGATGAAACGCAGTGTATATAGATGCGATAATAAGCGACATTGCCCGCCCCATAGACGAAGTGGTAACACTCTCGTCTGCCTCCTCGGAGGCCGTGGGTTCGATCCCTGGGCGGTTAGGATTAACTGGATCCTTTTTCAACCAATCTAGGTGTTATTAATTGACTACTAATAGACTGAAAATAAATAGTCATGGAAAGTCTAACACCCTTTGGTTGATGTTGAGACTACCCCTAGTTCCATACCGGAATGGTGTGGGAAATATTATAATAAGCGACATTAGTTTGTCTTTAAAGTTAAAAGCATTCAAGTTTATTACACGTTTCAATTTATTATTTATAACCCTGTTTCTAACAAGAATGGTGTCTCTTCCAAGTTTACCCTACAAGGAAATAATATACATAGGTATAGTTAATATGAAAAGAAGTAATTCAATATAAAAATTAACTTAATAATTACATGTACAAAATATGAATATTTTTTAATTTTTCTATGAGACGCAAAATCGATTTCCCTTCTTCCGGACAGAATTTCTTAATAATCTTTAACAATTTCTTTAAAATCAGTTATATTAACCGGATGTTCATTATTTGCATGTCATTTTGTCTTATATATCTTTATTTTGTAATAACTTTTATATGTAAACCAAAGTTTGCTTTGGAATTCATCATAATAAACGATTAATGATATTTAGCGGATTCTACTGTATTATGTTATTACTACAAAAATATAAATTGCAAATATGTAATTGATTTTATCGCTAATTTTTATATATTTTATTTGAGAATTTTTGATTAATTGTTGCTATTAATTGTATTAAAATAAATATACAATTATTTACTTTGTATTTCATTATTATTTCACCATAATTTATAAATGAAATCCTTTTTACAGGATTGACTTGTGAATGTCCTAAAACATCTATCGAAAGAGTGGAGTATGATAACCTGATCCAACAACCAATTTGTGATCGAAAATGTTCACCTGCTTGTCCAAAAAATGCGACAATAATAATTCCCGAAGAAACTGATTGTGGTTTGAAAATTTTCAACCAAACCAGCAGACGTCAACAGCTGAAACACATTCAAATGTTCAAGCTAAGAAGTCCTTCCAACTGTACTTGTGATCCCAAAACGAATTTCTTGTACAGATCAACTTACTGCATTCCCAACATTCTCCTCAAAGATTACGGGGGCTTTGAAAATTATCCGGTCGGCCAAAATAAGCAGTTAAACCTGAAGCCATTAATATTTCTGTGTCACGATATGAAAATTAAGAGGGAATGTAATTACCTGGCCAACCTTTGTGTGCTCTCGGACTTTAATTTGGATAAGAATTCCCCGTGTACGTTTGCATATAAATCGCAAATTAACGACTTCTCTGGCTCGACGGATTCTGAGCACAAATACCGACCGCATCTGTTTTACAAAAAGGGAAGGAGTTCTGTGGACGAACTGGACAAGGTTATCGATTATCGATACAGTCTAAAAGAGGGGGACTCCAATCGAAAATTCCTCAATTTTTCGTTGATCAAATTCAATTTAGAAGGTCATTTGCAGCAATTTCAAGAATCGACTTTGAAATTTATTAATTTATGCTCAAAACAATTTTACAACTTCAACCCAAAGTTTGGGGAAAACTTCTACCAATCCTGTTTGATAAAATTAGCTGATGTATACAAGTATCACCGTGATACCGGTTTCTATTCAATTTACCTTAGATATAGGTACAATAAAGTGAACATTTTGAAGAGAATCCCGGTGCTGATCAGAAATGAGTTCAAAAATAGAGGAGAAAATCGGCTAATTTGGCAACTTGTGACTAGATTTTATATTGCGGATTTCACGAGAGGGATAAAACCACATTTCCTGAACAGCCTCTTTGCTGATGACACCCCTGGAGAGGAAATGTACTACGTGAAAATGATCAAAAGCGCACAATTACGAGTGAGAATCAAGGAAGGGAATATTATTCAAACGCCTCTCCTGGTCCTTGAATACCACACTGTAAACCTGACTGAAGCCCAGGATGTAGAAACTGGGTTCAGCTTTTCAGTGACTTTCGAACGGGGAATGGATTTCGACACCTTCCTCGAAATAATGCTTCCAATCTTCCTTCTCTTGGGATTTATTATAACTATTTGTGAGACAATTTCCTACAAAATTCGCGAATCAAAACAGCTGTATGATTTCCAGTTGTTTGGTAAGTTTCTAGTCTTATTCATGTCCAAAGTCTCCACAACGTTGTTCTTGAGCGCCAGTATCATCTCCATTTACATGCATCTAGTGTACAAAACCCAGAACGAAGTGAAAATCATTTTACCAAACGAAATCGAGGATGTTGTAAGACATTTTTTCCTCACTGGACTTTTATTGAAAGCCATTCGGGTTGTGGACCACTTTTGGACCATTTCAAATGTGGATTTGTTCTTCATAGACTGGGAAAGGCCTAAATTGACGGAAAATAACATGTATTTAAAGAGTAGTCACCTGGAAACTCCCTCTTCAATGGGATCAAGGCAGACCAACTTTGAGAGTAATGTCTCAGCTTGGAGGAATTATTTCATAGCCAATGAATGGTTGGAATTGACTACAAAGAGGAAAATATCAATGCTATACCACATTTTAGCCATGTTGGTGTTGTTTTACCTATTTGGAATGGAGAACTTCTCTTCGAGCCTCTTTTATTTCCACTTTAACACCATCAAATCGGACACTGCTCCTGATATGAGTGTCTTTACCATTTCAACGGGAATCATAGTCTATTTAACATCTTACATATCACAAAGGATTTTTAATTTCATTGTCTGGGAAAGATACGTGAAAAATCCAGTTCAAAGTTTCATCGATGTTTGCTCAATCGCCAATGTTTCAGTCTTTATATTAAGTCAAAGATCTTATGGGTATTACATCCATGGCAGATCTCCCCATGGTTTCTCGGATACTGACATGTGTTCGATGGTTCTTCAGGTAAATTAAAAATGTTCATAAGTCTAACCTTTGATTTATAACTTTTCTTTTAAAATAAAATTGTAGTTCAAAAGAGAAGAAGAAAATCTATGTGGTCATCGTGGACTCCTGCCTGGTTCGGAGCAGCAAACCTACAGCATGTTGGCGCCTAAAAATTTAAGAGTGTTTTATGACCGGCTTGTAACTCCTCTTCAGAAGTCGGGATATTTGCTGAATAACACGTTGAATTATTCAAATGGTTTCAATGTGCCTTCTGGAAAGGCTAGCAGTGATAAAGCTTCCTTTGAAAAGACAGTGATGACCTACCAAAATATCAACAAGTTCTTTATTGCGTTTATAGATCATGTGAGTATTGGACTATTTAATTTTAAACCAACCATTTACTTTTTTCAATTTGAATAATTTTTGGGTTTAAAATCCCAATGAGAAATAGAACTTTTAGTTGATCTTATTCAAACATTTACAATGCTTAAAATTTTAAAAGTAGGTATACAATGTTGTCATGTCATTTGTTGATTTTCTGGAAATAAAAGGAATTCTGACATAGAGATTACTGCTTTCCTGTAAAATGTAAATTTCGATATTGAAGTCGAAAATGACGCGAGAAAGAATAAGTCCCCGCCATCCATGAAGAAGAAACGGTATAATTTGACTGGAATTATATTTATATTTTTACGCGGCACAAATAAACACACACAAATCAATAGTTTTAAATTAAAATTTTGTTAACTTCCATTATTTTATTCACAAATCTTCCTCATCCTGTTTCAATCGTATTTTAAGGACAAAATTTCAATTTGAAAATCATATTATCTTTTAAGTTTCTATTTTGTTGTAAACAAATGTGTACAAGTTGCCAACTCTGTGAATGAAAAACGTTGGTTACTATGATTTTGAATTAGACTATGAAATTTCCAATTACAAATACATTAAAAAACTGATTTGTATAAAATATGGCCACGTTTGTTCTTCATGGCGAGGACGTAATATAAAACTGATTTATATTTGATCAAGAAATGAATAGTTGTATGATAATTATTTTAAAGATTATTTAAAGCATTGTGGAACAAAAAAGCACGTAATGACACAGTTATTTTTAGGGTATATTTTTGGATGTGAGTGAAATCAAAGATTTCTACTTCCAGATAGTATTCACAATCAAAAGATACCAAAATTAAGGTAAAACAAATGGATAGAAGCCTGTAATATGGCAATATAGGCTTAACGTCTAATCCGGGATAGCAAAAAGCACCCGTTTAGGATTGTTACGGCGTCACAGAAAGTAAATTATAAAATAAGTAATGGCGCAAACAAATAAATGAAATGGGCGGATTGACTGAATCCGTTTACCACTATTCTAAGTGCTATTAATTGACTAATAATACACTGAAAACAAACAGTCACGTAAAGTCTAACATCCGATGGTTGAGGTTGAGACTACCTTTAGTTCCGTAATGGAATGTCGTGGGAAAAATTATTATTATATAGTTTAAAATGCTCATGTATTTATTTAAGAAGACTTCCAAATATAGAATAAAGAAACACAAATAAAACATTAAAACATGATGGTTCTTGCATTATTCATCATTATTCATTTATTCACATTGAGGAATTGAGCCAATTATAGAATATCTTATGATGTCGTTCCCAAAATACCATTTTCTACTTATTTTGAGTCTTGCAACAAAGGATGTAACCCCAAGAGCTCGTATATATGCGAAAAACGCCCAAAATGACTATAAAGTCAAAATATTGAACTAGTCTAAGGAGTCATCAGACCCCAAGGAAATATATAGACGGATGACAAAAAATCTGTAATAAAAAAAGCTTTCGACCGTGATTAAAGACAATAGCCTCAAGTTTCTCCTCTCATAGATTTCTTCCTTTGGTATTATTTTTTTTGCAGTTGTATATTTAAAATAAAACATTATTAAACAAAAAGAACTAAATCAATACTTTATATTAAAATATCAGTCTGGAAAATACATTTTAAATTAATTAAAGAATTGCACTACTCTGCGAATTTCTTATAAATAAATAAGCATCAACGCGTCCGTCCTGCTTTTTTACAAAGATTCTACACCCTCTACTAATAAAGAAAATGATTAATTGAATAAGAGTGTAGTTAAGTTATTAATATTTCACTATTTCCGTTTCATACTTTATATAATTGACATAGATATAACTACGTAAGTTTCTAAAATTGCTATTATAGCATTAATTTGGCTTGTAAAATCGTTTGGGCATTTGATTAATATCCTTTTGCTAATTATTCTACTCGTGGCAATTAGCTTTTTGAATAGACGATTTATAAATGTCGAGAAATAACTTCAATAATAACTATATTACAATGTTTCTTTCTTGATTTATTTTCAGTCTTTAAAGGATTTGGATTACGTGGTGAGAGAAAGGACTATATTGGAATGGATGCTAAACTGTGAAATAGAATTATCTACAATTTCTGATGGTAAAGTATAATTTTATTCAATTAATTTGTTTTAATAATTTTTAATCTCCTTCAGATCGAGGAATATTTTATGTGGACAATGGCCATTCCTTTGACGAAATCATTTTCATTGGCAGCGAGCGTCTCATATTACAGTTCGAAATTATGCTTTTTTCTGCAGTTGTAGCCTTTTCCGGAAACTTTATTCTCGCAATTATAATCATCGGCATAACGTACAAGGTAATTAAAACTCTATTTAAAGAATCATTCCCATAATTATAACCCCTTTACGGATTATTTGTATTTCCAGATCTTGGAGTTTACCGTGGCTTGCGTGACCAAGCATAATTTGGCCAAGAAAACTCTAATCGACAAAAGATTTCTAATATAACACTCCAAGACGGCGGCTGCATAAGAAAATTCGCTATTTTAATGTGTGACTCGGTTTCTTCCATGCTATTTGACCTGTATTTTTCGAATTAATAAAATCAGAGGGAATTTTTGGTAATTATTGTTATGCTAATTTCTATGGCTGGCTCTCGTTTATTATTTATTTATACACAAAAGTATGAAAACAAAAATAAAACGCGGGCTTAGGCTTTCATGTCCGATATTTTAAGAGGGTGTGAAGTAAATACAAACTACGGCTCTTAGTAGTTTCTAATTAATGTATTTTCATTATAGGCAAAATCACATTATTTAAATAGAAAAGAGCGCAACTGGATATTGATACTAGTTCTTATTACTTCACTACTTTAGAAGATGAATGTCGTAAAGTGGTGATTTACTATTTATTAAAGAGGAGAAGCGTACTGATATTGATAATATAATAATTATCCATTTCTTTTTGAGATTAATTTTCCAATCTTATAAGAATAGTCGTCTACATCAATAACTTCCAATTTTGACCTTAAAGTCAATTATCATAGTCCATTGATAATTACAGCTACATGACTTTATTTAAAATATCGTCCATTTACACCACTACCCAAAATCTGCATCAAGATGCGTTGAGGAATGATTAGCTTTTCAATAACCATTCTTGGATTTTCTAATTTCAAAATACGAGAGTTATAAGATCGAACATCCGTTTCTTTCATATCGAAATTGATTTAGATAGTGATTATAATTAGCTTCATAATCTAAATGAAATATATTTTGGAATTAAGATAATAATGGTATGGATGTTCGATTTAAAATACAGTGCTAAAACTAGTCTTTTTTGCAAAAAATAAAGTTTGGTTGTGAATATTTGTTAAAAAAAAATAATAAAATGTTAATTAGGCGGCCGAAAAGTGTTTATTTTATGAAAATCGAACAATATCTTCATTATGTTCCAAGCGCTTAAACTTGATCCAACGTTAAGATAATTGTGTTCGATTTAGAACCAGAGCCATTACAGCTTCCAAGGTCTAACTACAAATATGCCTCATCAGTGGAAGAAAATTTTGATTCGATTTAAAAATTACATGTAAAGAAGATTGTCCTAAAAACACTATTTACTTGACATATTAGTCCATAAATAAGATCAACATTTCTATTTTATTGTTCATTTTAAAAACTTAAAAATTGAAAAAGCCGTTACTTTTTACAGGAGTACCAACTGCATCAATAAAATATTGCGGGAATTTTGGAACGCCGTTTAATTTGAAATTGACAGTCCGTCACTTTAAGTAGGGTCTGCATGTCAACACAAAACGACTTAGTAAAAATATTAATGAGTCGGGTTACACTTTAAAAGCCGAAAAATCCTTTTTTCGCCATGTCTGCTATATCCATAGAGTTAAGTTCCTACAGAGACCAGCACTTCAAAGTGAGTCCTACATTGGGTTTGTGTTATTTTATCGCAGCTCGAAAATACTAACCTTTAAATGTTTTCCAGGGTTCCAAAACAGAACAGGAGCGTTTACTTCGAATTTCCACCACTCTCTACGTCGGTAATCTCTCGTACTACACAACAGAGGAGCAGATACACGAACTGTTCTCCAAATGCGGCGATGTGAGGCGAATTGTGATGGGTTTGGACAAATTCCGGAAAACGCCGTGCGGCTTCTGTTTCGTGGAGTATTACATGCGCCAGGAGGCAGAAGGAGCAATGCAGTACATAAACGGGACCCGGCTCGATGACCGGCTGATCCGAGTCGACTGGGACGCTGGTTTCATTGAGGGAAGGCAGTACGGAAGAGGAAAATCGGGAGGTCAAGTCAGGGACGAATACAGGACGGACTACGACGGCGGTCGAGGCGGATACGGCAAAATCCTGCAACAGAAAATAGCCCCCAACACGGACAATCGATAACCTCGAGACAAAGACTTTCAAAACTTATAATTAAGAGAATTAAATAAAAATAAACTTATTTTGGAATCCAATTTTGATTTATTAAAGTTTTTACAGCTCTCCTCCTCTCAAAGCTGGGCCCTTTTTCTGCTTCTTCTTTTCCTTCTGTTTGGAAGATTTGTCTTCTTCCTCTTTAGGTTCCTCCTTTTCTACATAGGGGTTTTCATAATCGTCAGGACGTTTTTCCGGGTTTAATTCGTAGTCGAAAGTTTGAAGCAACTTCTTTGTAGCGTCGTCCAGAATAAAGCTATACTTATTGACTATCTCGCCTCCGAACTCGATCAGTTCCCTCCAGTTTTTGTGTCCCTTTAAGATTTTATAGGAAATAGTAGGAATGTGAAGGATGGCTTCAGCTACAAGGCAAGTATTTTCCAGCACCAAAACGACTTTTTGAAAGTCTTCCGGCGTTTTTGGCAGTTCGTTTTCAATGTGATTTACATTAGTTACAAAGTCCCTTTCGGCGTGCATCATATTGAAGACATTGCCAAAGAGCATCTCCAGTAAATTGTACTGCTTCTCATAATCCTCGGTCATCAGTTTCTGGACAAACTGCTTCTGATCAGTTCTTCGGTGAATGAAATAAGCAGGATCTAAAATGATTTCAAAAATTACTCTAAAATAAAGGACTTTCAGGATATTCTTACAAGTTCTAAGAATGGTCTGAAACTGCATGAAGTCGTGGTCAATTTCCGGCTTCTTTTCCTCATCTGCTAAAACCGATGTTAAGCAAATAATTAAAATAAAACCAAAATAAGCAGCTTTCCCCATTTTCACACATGAAGAACTTGAATCAAAATGAACTCCGAATTGGTGTAAATTTTGCTTTAATTATCAATTATTTTGGTGATAAAAAGGAGATAATTCCTGATAACGAGAGTTGATTGATTAGAAATTGAAACCAGTAGGAGATTACAGTACCAATCTAATGTTTATTCAATAATAATGAGAAACATAATTCATTATGCAATTTTATTGCCCTTTCCTAATTGATCATTTTTTAGATTTTTTTTACTTAGTGATGTCTTTTTTGGAGAATGTTTAGACTTTGATTTTGTCGGCGAGAGAGCAGGTGAGACCTGTGCCATCGCTCTCGACGTTCAGGGACTTGACAGTTCCGTCCTCGATGACCATGGAGTACCTCTTGGACCGGAATCCCCCGAGAGGAGCCAGTTCCAAACCTAAATCGACGGATTTTGTGAAAACTCCATTTGGATCGGCCAACATTCGGACTTTTCCGCCTGTCTGGTGCTCCTTGCCCCAGGCAGCCATCACAAAGGGGTCGTTAACAGACACACAGACAATCTCGTCCACTCCTGAGCCCTTCAAATCGCCCGCTTTCTCGACATATCCCGGCAAATGGGTTTTCGAGCAGCCCGGAGTAAAAGCTCCGGGAACGGCGAACAGAACCACTTTCTTGCCCTTGCAAAGGTCGGAAATGTTAATTTTGTTCGCTGGAGAGTCCTCGAATAAGTCTGAACTCGGAATCTTGTCTCCCTCCTGCAAAAAATCAATAAATAGTTCAATTTTAGGTTAATTTAAAGTCCAAAACAAACAAGCTTTTCCCCAAGTTCCAAATTCATTACATAATTATCAAACAAATAGATTTTACACTCTATTTACCTTGATTTGGACCATCTTTGTTGTGGAAAATGCTCTTGTTGCTACGAAACAAGCTCTGTTAATGATTATACCTGCCTTTGTCGCAAACATTAGCGGTGCAAATTTATTATTAATTATTCAATCTGAACTCGAGAATTTCTCGTCAGCACGGAATTTTTCTTGTTGTTTATTTAACGGAGAGCTTTTTTCTATGGTAATTCATAGACGAAATCAATAAATGTAAACAAAAAGTGAAATGTTTTTTGAATAAATTAAAATTTTGGTAAATAAATAGAACATCTTTAATTGATTTGATTGCATTGCTTGAGGACATTTTTTCTATTTAATATTAGTTTAAATACAGATATAGATTTTTTAACAGAATTAAATAACAATACAAACATTTAAGTAAGATAATTTAGAAAAGATTTAATTAATATTTTTAATAATTTCAAATTACGCGCCAAATGTTCAGCCACATTCTATATCAATTTAATATGAAACTTTCGTGTTCAGGTCAAAAATGAAAATTATTTTGAGTAATTTTAGGTTACATCACATAGATTTGTAATATCTGTAATACTCGTATGTTGATATGTTTTAATTGAAAATTAATTTGATTTAAAAAATTAATTTTGTTGAACCGGCATGAGTTAAAATCAAATTGTAAGAATAAATATATTTTTTTTAAATTGGTATTATTGAGCGGATTGTCACTATAAGCGAAGTCATCTTAACCGGATTCTACAGAACAACATGTCGATCTAATTGTCATTTGAAAAACTGTAAAATGTAATTTGAAGAAATATAGTATTAAACTCAACAACTCTACATATATAATATAAATCTAGATAACATTATACAGACTCTCAATACATACTGTGGTGTCCTAACCACCATATATATATATATAATTTTTAATATTAGTAGCGTGGAATGAAAATATATTTTGATGTTTTTCATGTCTCTCTAATAAAGTAGGCCATGATTTAATAATCAATTTGAATTTTTTCTCATTAAATGACAAAAAGTAAAAATCTTCTTAAATGTTAATTATGACTTTTAAATGTGGTTTAAAGGATTAGTGCTATCACGGGAATATCAGTGATACAGTGTAGGGTGCAATATTGTGTTATTTTGAAAAATTGAGACCAAAATTTCTGTTCGCTTGACAGTACTTCAGTTAATTGTATGGGTTTAGACCTTAATTTAGTACTGGGTTGTCTTCGTATTCTTTACTTCATAATTAGCGGAAATATAGCTAATAAATATGCGAATTGTATAAAATCTTTTAAAAAACTGGTTGGAATATCACATAATTAAACACTCGTATCTACTAGAACTCTACTCGAGTTTAATTTTGGTTCATTTTTTCTACACGTTGTTCAAATAACTATTATATAAGCGAGAGTTTTTCTATGGTCATTAAAATTTGGTTGCTTTGTGAGTGGGATATCAGTTTTCAAAAAGACAAACTTTTTAATTAGATGATCTACAAAAAAATAATAAATTGAAATATTTTCCAATTTTCCGTCTAATATTCAGTCTCTCTTATCAAAAATATTTATAAGAGACTTTCGTGTTCAGATTAAAAATAAAGATCAAACCTCTGTAGTTAATAATATATTTTACACCAACTGACTGAGATACACAAAAATTAAAAACAAACTCCGAGTGTTCTAATAGTACTCTAATTAGTTCTTTACTCATTTATTTATTCCCTAATATAAATTATGTTAATATAGTGTTCGGTTATTGTGAAATGGCACCATATTGTTTAAGTATAAAATGTAAATATAAAAAAATCGGAATTTTTATCACAATGTCCCTAGTAGCTCTTTTGAGTCCTATTCAATTACACAATAAAAATCAGGTTGTTGAACTATCTAAAATCCTTAAAAACTATAATAAATCTATTAACATTATTTGGTAGTCGATTACTGATAGATTTACAAAAAACTTACAATGGTTCAGTCTCAAAACGGAAGTCATAGAAGGATATTAGTTGAAAATAATAAATATCCAGCATCTGACCGTCAAATTATTATAAATGTACCTAACCTTATGGCCTAGAAAAAGTGCGGTCAAGGGAACCTCATGTCGCACATGTGCTTTAAGCTGTGCGGGGACGAGGATCTCTGGGGCAGTGCGCGGGGGTAATACAAATTGTGCTGTGAATTTGATCTATTTGGATTTTGCCTATAAATCCCCGCTGTTGGGGTGTAATGCCTCGGTCTGCGCTCATCGCTCAGTCGCCTTCTATTTTCATTTAAATAGCACCGGGTCGTTTCGTAAATTTTATACTTGGTTGGTTGGATCAAATCTCTTTCACTACCTAGCGGTGTTTCTGGCAAAAGATCGTCCATAAATCTCTTTTGAATGTAATTAACTCCACTGCGATTCTCTTCCGAGTTTCGTCTTGCAGCCTCCCCTCTCCATAAATCATCCCATAAATCTACATCGTATTGCTTGGGAGGCAGAAATGAGTTATCGTATCCATATCGTCGCTGATTTGGCGTCCACATTTTACTCGAATCGTGGCCATAGACGTCGATTATGGGCTGGAACGTTTGTTTTTGGAGAGTGGCCGG
>JXOV01021003.1:0-15901 GCA_001014945.1 Clogmia albipunctata
ATATATGTGTGCAACACCCAATCTCTCCAAAGTCGGATATAAATGTGTGAGTGTAAATGTTCAGCCTGTGCCTGACTCAACACCCATCAACCAGGTGGAGTGTTCATCTCGTCTATAGGCGGACAAATCTCTTCTCCCCCATCAAGTCTGAAGCGACTTTTGTGAGTCTAAAATTAGAATACACATCAATTAAGATTATTATTCGTGTACAATCGATAAAATCCATTAAATAAATGATTTTATTAAACGCTACCACGCTTTACTGAATTAAAACACCGAAAACCACACGTATTAATGAATTAAGACCGACAATCTCCGTCAGCAGTCGACTCCATCTCTCCTTCTCTCTTACCCTCTGTTTCTGTCTGTCGGTCTTTCTCAAAGTCCGTGATGCCCAGATATCTCGTCTCACAGTGGTTAGCAACCAGCAATGATTGATTCTGTGGCTAATAGACTGCAAATTCTATTTTGATTCTTCTCTATATGCATAATGCATGCTCAATATTTTCATGTTCATTTCTTGCACATAAATTGATTTTCATAAATCTTGCTGAGGTTCTTAAATACTGTAAATCAGAACTGCAAGTGTTAAATTCCAGTTCTACAACTCAGATTCTAGTTTCTCGGATATGTACAATTTTAAAACAAACATAATATCCCAGGGGAATTTATTTAATACTTAAAAACAAAAAAGGGGTTAAATATTTATTTCTAAATTAAGAATTTAGGCTTTCCATCTGACAACACCCGTTTTAATTTATTTGGAACTTAACTCAAAATAATTTGTAAGTAAAAGATATTGTTCGGTTACGTCCCTATAAACTTGTAAATACGGCTTATTCAGATAAAAGCTTCTTCTCTATGTACAATCTTAGAAAAAGTTGGAAATTAACTGATAACAATTTTATTATTTTATAGTTTTTCGGTTGGGTCAGATGGTTTTCCAGGATCCAAGATTGCAATAAATTTGACTTTCGTAAACAAATATATTAACCTACTTTCCATTATAATGTCCTTGAAAACTGCCAACCAAGTTCGTACTCTATTCAAAGAATTTGTTTAAGGTAAATTCCCAAAGTCCTTAAGCTCTTCCCAAATTGTAAAGCACTGTCACTGAGGTCTTTGAAGTACAGACGACTTTCTATAATTCCATGAGACCAATAAAATACTTATTATTGATAGTTCGAATTATCAAGTTGTTCCAATGCTGCTGCTGCTTAGACTGCTCAGAAACTTTTTGAAGAGAAAAGGCGGCTGGAATGCTACAAAAATAAATTTGCAACTTCGAATTGTCGAGAGCACACAATTAGATGGATTTAGTTCAAAATATCAAGAGATTTTGAAGGGAATTCATGTAGACGTCCCAAAGTGCCCATGGTTTTTAAGTGGATCTAAAAATATACATCGATTCCAATGTTTTGCACCACGTTGATGTTCTTGCGTCTTCCAGTAATTTTAGTAGCTCTTTGACTGTTTTCAGGCTTCCTGTATGTTGAAGTTCAACTTAAAGACTATCATTAACTTCACTACAGTATAAATTAGTGTTTTTAATTTACTTTATTTCACAAGAACATTCAAATCAGTATAAAGAATTACCTGGCATCTGCAACTTAAATAATTTTTTTAGTTTTTGTATTAAATTATGTCTGCTGCATTGAATTCCACTGTGCATCTGTTATTCGCCACAATTCCGATTTGAGAAGATAAAGATAAAATGAGCTTTCGGTTGAATGGATGTCCCAAGAAATCAAGGTGAATTTCTAATTAAGGTAAATAATACATGTAATTAAATATTCATTTTCTCTGTCCCTGTCCTTTCTTTCAACATTGTGCTGTCATTCAACTTCCATTTTGTGTCTCCATGTAAAAGCGCTAGGGATTCAGAAAATGTCGTCTTTTGTTGTCCTTAAGGATTTCTAAATATAACCCTAATTGGGCTGTAGTCTATTAGAGAGAAAATATTTTGAAACGATATAATGTTAGATTTAACGAATTGAAAATCAGTTCTGAGTCAATAGCAATGCATTAGCATGGAATCTGATGAGGGACTTGTTGAAAGATATAGCGCAATTTGGTTAATTTATTACACATCATCTGATTAGAAAAGTACGCCAATTCCCAAAATCGGTCAAATCAAGATGCCAATCGATTCTTCAGTTTATCGTTAATATTTATCGATTTGTGCTATCCAAATCCATAATTCATAATTCAAAGGAGAGAAGAAAGCCCTTCAAGCATACATGTACGATCAATATGTGCAACTAAACCAAATCATTAAGCAACAGCTATTGATTGGCGTTAGGAACTTTTTTTAGACGTACATATGTTGAAACAAACTTATCATATAAATTATGTTAATAATGGCGTTCTCATTTTACGTGAAATTAAATCTCAAACTGACCAATCGAAAGACCGTCTCAGAATAAATTATTTATAATGAAGAACATTGACAACACAACACTTTGCCTATCTATTTTTCTTTTCTTTAGCTAGAGTTCAATGGAGCCACAAGTCTGTCAATTCAATGGGGTTTCCCAGACGAAATTGGAATATTGCATTTTGCGGTAACAAAGCTGTCTGGATCGATAATAAGATACTGTGTTGTGACAGGAGTGAACTGGACAGGAAATTATTCAAATTACTTGGCGATTTATCACTAGCATCAACAAATTAAACAAAATTACGCTTTTGATTTTATTAAATTCTGAACTTTAAAGGTAGTCAATAATTTCTGCAAATTTTCACTTCAGCATTTCTTCTTAAAAATTTTAGATGATTGTCAGTATTTCATCTCAAACTGTCATCACAAATCCTTACCCATGTCAAATGGAATTTTGAAAAATTCACTAAACTTTTAAACCAATGTTTGTTTCAACTCAAATAGTAAAACATCGCGGAAATAACCCGACAATGTCCTTTTCATGAAATTTTTTAATCCTAATTTAAATACAAAGTGATTTTGTAATTTAAAATAATTTTGTCCAACGCGGAGTTATTTAATATGATTCGTCAAGATTTTGTAATTCACATTAATTTAAACCGTTAGTTTGATATTCGTATAGTAGGTTAGCTATTTTTTAATAAATGGATTTCATTTAAAAGATTTCAATTCAGGAGTGGGAGCTTTAATAATGAAATCGTGTACTGACTCATCTATTTCCAGGTAAACCATGTTTAGAGTAATGATGGAATCTGTCCTGTTGGATCGGAAATTAAGGGTCTTCTACAGGAGGATATCCTGGAGCGAGTTCAAGTTAGGTTTATGAAGTCTATGTATTATCTGCACTCACTAAGTTGTGTCTGAGCAGACAACGGGAAATGCTTTCGGCAGAGTCTGCCCAATTCACCTGGTTGAGTCAGTTGAAGGGGTTATTTGTGAGGACCACTGATTTGTGGAAGGTTTTGTTGAATGACAGTTTTCAGCGAGTTGACTACGACAGGTCGGTGCAGCGTCTCTCCGATTGGCTCGTGAGTCAGGACTTGTCTTATGCCAACCATTCTTTCCATTGTGTTCTATATGGACAGGTGATCGACCAGGGAAGGAGAATCTTCGATCTGTCGCCCTGCTCGCTTAACGCTTCTAGGCCTTACTACCAGTTGTTGTGTCATAACACTGGGTTCCAATCAATTTTCACATTCGGCCAGAATCACAAGTTTTCTTGTAAAGAAATGTGTTTCTTGTGTAATTCTGGGGAGAAAGACACTATACTACACAATACACATTTTATTAAGTGCCCGGCGGTGCCGAGCATTAAGCCTTATCTGGTTCGTGGTACCTGTGGGTCGTTCCCAGGTGAATTATCTGGCGTCGATTTTAAGAACCGAGAACGTGAGGGTAATCGACGGAATGCGGAAATTCGGGATGCTTTACGTTTTCGTCAATTTTACCGGGGGTGTATGGGGGAGTGAAGTAAACACACTTCTGAATAAACACGTTTTCATTATTGATTGGTTTCGAGCCGGCTCTTTTGTCCTCCTTCAGTTTAAAAGGTTTTAGTATTTTATCAAAGGCTTTGCCTTTGAATACATCGAAATAAATTAATAAAAATTAAAGATTTCATTTATTTTCTCATTAAAAAAAATCTCGCAGATATTTAATATTCTAGCTGGAAATTTTTCAACATATATATTTGGTACATAGTGAAGAAGAAAATAAAGTTTTAACCTGTAAGTCATCACTAAATTGTCAAATCATAAAATTTATCGTCAATGATAGAACGACTTTTCGCTGTAAATAGTATAATATTGTAAAGCTAAACTTTTCTAGAGATTAATTCAAACTTTTCATATGCATTGGACAAACTTTTATTAGTACGAATTTTATGGGGTGGAAGTAATCAAATGATTTCCATGGAATTTGCCATTCAATTGATCAATAATTATGGAGTCAGTTGGACATCATTAGGTTATTTATCTCATTTATTTTAGTACCAGATAAAGATATTGCGTAATTACCTTTTCGTGACCATTACCCTAATACATAATTGTTTGAAAAGTAAGTAATGGCCAAAGTTCTTGTCCGTTTTATGTTTCTCTAATTTTCTCGCCAACGACCAGAACGATAAGCCAAAGAGAGAAGTGTTTAGAGCAAAAACCAATACGTGTCTCATGCATCTCGTTTACATAAAAAAGAAATGAAATTTCGGAAACTTTCTGAAATTTGTCTAATGTAATCCATCCTATCCATTTTCCACCTGTAATAATTTGCAGACATCAGATTCCTGGGGGGATTAAAAATTGCATTTCAGAAAGAATATAACCCTTGAATTCGCAATACAATGAAACAACTAGAAAAATGTGTAAGTCGAGATAAAATTAAATAATACATCTGTAGAAACACACCTTTCTCTTTGTAAATCAAATTTAAAAAAAAGAACAGCATTTAACAAACTCATTTATAAACAAGATATTTCCAAGCCTCGAGTAAAAGGAAAGTCGTTTGTTATTGTTATAGGTCTGGGAAGAATTCCAACTCCAAATTACTCCCCAATTCCATTCAATCATCAAATGGGAAAACCTCAAAAATAGACCGACAATAAAACATAATTTTGACGGCCCCAAAAGAGCTACATAGTCCAATTTTGTCTCTTGCCATCAAGTGGATGGAAACCAATCCAAATTATATTTGGATCAAATAACATTTTGGTCCTTTTCCTGATATCCCAGGATAATAAATAAATCAACAGCTAGGAGCAATGCTGGACCGGTATCTTTGGCCACAAGGGAAGAAAAAGAAAGTGAAATGGGTTATTGAATTTTTTTCATAAAGGATGAGTTAATAAAAGCAATTTTTAAAATACCTGTGCGCAAAAATTAGTTTATCCAAATAACTTAAATTAAAATATAATTTTAAAAACTATCTAAATAAACTGTATATGTGCTTTGTTTAAGATAATTAAAAGAATTAAACGATATTTATTTAGAAATTAAGTAATTACTTTTGAAATAGAAATATAACAATTTAAAATCAAGAGACGAAGAACGCAGTAATAAACTATACATGTTATACAAACCAAAAAATGAAATAAATTAAAAACAAATTGTTCCGCCATTTTAATGAAGACTCAGTCCCAAAAGCTACCTAATGATATTTTATTATGTTTGCCTATCGCCTTTGTCGTTCGGATTTCTGTAATCAAGAACAAATCTGAAGGAGGTGAAAGAGAACAGTAAAGATGGAAAAGGTTCGATAAAATGTCTCGTAAATTGTTTTTCGCCTCAATTTAACTGATTTAAAAACACAAAACCTTTCTTAAAGACAATTTCACTAAAACGGTAGACTCTGGAATGGAATTTGTGACGAGACCGCAAATTTTCACGCCATTTTCTTTACCGAATCCCATTATCCAAATCACATAGTCTTGATGGTTCTGCCGCTGTTAAACAATTGAGAAACGTGACATTTAAATCCAGCACAATGAGATGAAATTATTGGTATTATGGTAATGATTGAATCGAAAATCAAGTTAGAGAAACACCCTTGCTTTGTGAGAAAGCTCTTACAACGTAACGCCCAAGGGAACACTACTCGTCTTGCCAGACGCCGCCGCTTTCCGTTTTCTTCTTCCTTTTATCCTCCAGGGAAATGTGAAATCTGATAAGCACAACAGGACTTCCAAACAAGCTAAAGCAACTTGATTCAAACACACAATTGAAATCAAAAACTTTATCGGGATAATTCTTTGTATGGAATCAGAAAAGGTAATAAAATATGTATAGAACCTGTTGACCTACTTTTCTATTTAATGATATGTGTAATATGTAAAAATATTCACAAGAGTAATTATTAAACTTTTGGGTATTTTTCCATTGGCTAATAAAGAGGAAGGCCAACTTTATCTGTGTTACAACTAATCTACGGGGATATTTCAATACTGTTCAGGATTTCGTTCCATAAAAATAAGTTGGAGCTTTTCCAACATGCATGGGAGACTTGACTGTAGAAATCTTTTACATGAATAATAACTTCTTTTAGTTTGTTTTGGTGTGGAATTCCTTTTTCATGACAATTACAATCTGAGAAGTATTGTTTGCAAGCACTCAAATGTTACCATAAAAATTCAGGAACAAAAAATATTAATTTTAAAATAAATAATTAATAATAAATTATATTAACTATGAAAATTTAATTCCGTCGCAAAAGTACTGACAAGGCGCTGAACCTGCTTTAAACGATTTCAAACAAAAAAAATACAACTCTCTTTTCTTTAAATGAAAAGGTGAATGGTGTCTCTCCCAAGTTTACCCTTTTTGAGTTATTCTTTTCTTTTTCCTAATAAACTCCATGGTTAAGCTGAGCTTTAATGTTAATATAATTCCAATTCAATATTTCTAACAAACAATAATAACAAATAATTTTCCAATTTAACTTAATGCATGAAAATGACCTTCTTCTCTAAAGACACACCTAACACCGGACTAAATATTTTCTAATATTCCTTTAGAGCTCCATCACACAGTACTGAATTTTAAAACCAAGCCAGCAATTACGTGGAGGCGCCTTGTAATTTATGGGTAGGTACCATATAGATATTTTAAGAAACTGTACTTTTATTTTACAATAACGACACATTTTGAAAACCAATATTAAAATTTTACGTTAAATCAAATATAGAAACAAAATTGCAAGTAATCACTTTCAACGTTTAGGGGAAACATTTTAAATCTTTTCTTCCCGTCCCCCATTTTATTCACTTTCCAATAATANACCATATAGATATTTTAAGAAACTGTACTTTTATTTTACAATAACGACACATTTTGAAAACCAATATTAAAATTTTACGTTAAATCAAATATAGAAACAAAATTGCAAGTAATCACTTTCAACGTTTAGGGGAAACATTTTAAATCTTTTCTTCCCGTCCCCCATTTTATTCACTTTCCAATAATAAACTCAAGAACAAAAATACAGAATTTTCTCCATTAAGTCTGTAAATAATCTTCTGAAAATATTGGCATAAATTATAAAAGAGATGAAGTGGAAGAAGACCAATTTAATTACGAATGTGGTTCAGTAGAGGAAACCATTGAAATGGATAAAATTCAATAAAAAGAGGAAAAGAGCAAAGACCGATTCTCTTTCAGTTGGTAGGGAGTGAAAGAATAAACGATTTGTTTGAAGCTCAATTGTGATGTGTTATTGTATTTGCAAAGTGAGAGAAGTCAATGAATTATTTAGGTAAATTTCCGAGAGGCATGATGTTGTCTCATGTGCTCATTGTAATTTCGATGTAATACAAAATCCACCAACCTAATGCTTAATTCCACTTCAGCTGCCACGGTTTCATCTACCCCTTTGAGGAGCATTCCCCCTTTAAAAATAAGTATGTACACTTAGAAATGTTGAATTAAATATGAAATATATCATTTGTATTGATTTCGATTCTGTAGAAATATATTTCATTATAAAAATATAAAATATTTTTATAAGAAATTTTGGATTGATGTTGTAAAAATCGAAAATAGCTTACTTGATATTTTACTGTCTCGATATTCATAACGCAACAAGTTCATTTTATACAATTTTTGATGCCATATCTATATATCAGTCATCATTTTAAAAATTAATTAATTAATATTCCCTTTGCAAATATACAACCAACAGCTGTTATTTTCGCAATATATGCTTCTACAATACATATACTAGGATGTAGTATAAATACACAAGTAAGTTAAAATCGGCAGAGGAAGGTTTTCATAAATTTTTAACAATTCTTCTTCGACTCAACAAACGTGACCGATCTAGGTCTAACTATTAACAAATACTTCTATATAAAACATATTTATTGACAGAACACATATTACGAAGAAGACCATCCCTTTCACACTTTCATGTGTTTACATTTAATGAATGACAGCAAATTACTAGTATCAGAAAGATCCGGTTTATCTCTTTGATTCTATTTATTTCATCCAAGCTTTGAAAACCTGTCTGGTCGAAGGAACAATATTGACGGCGCTGGTTGTTCAATAGTTGAGGACGGGTACTATTTTTTTTGGTAAATTTGTTTGAAACAAATATTAATCACAGAATTTTGTTAGTAAAAACGAGTATTGAAATTGAAAAAAAATTATGGTCTGATCAGGGCTCGAACCGGGGCCCTCGCGAGTTTAAATTTTGTCCAACGCTTTTACCACTGCACCACCCCGGCCTTAAATGCCTAATTTTCTATTAAATTAAACCCATTTCCATAGATATCGAATAAATTAAAGAACAATTTTACAAATATTTGGAAAGATTAATTTGAATATGAATTACTTTACTTTTAACAAGTTACATTAAAAATGTTTTTAAAAAGTCTTTTACAGATAGTCACTCAAAGTGAGCGTGCCTTAAGGCCCGCATGACATTTAAGATAAGTATTAAATAAGAATTATTAGCGAATTTCTGCTCAGATATAAAAGTTTTATTCCATTGTGCACTATTCAGTCGCTCTTGTTGGAAAATCTGAAGAAAAGGGTTTGGATATTACAAAGTTATCCGTTTCGCTTGATTGATTTTATGAGGGCTTCCGCCAATGACAAATCGTCGTTTTAAGTTTGCCTGGAATTCCGATAGAGTCATTTAAGAAACTCCCGCTTTTTGTGTTGTAAGCGACATTGGAATCAGGTACCTTAAAGAATATCATGTCTCTTTCTACACTTAAACAAGTTTCAATGGCGTGCCGCTAATGGTCAGGACGAGAATGGAATAATTGGGGATAGAGACACTGCTTCACGGTCCCTTAGGGAATAAAGGCTAATGATATTTCTCGAGTGGCTTTCAAAACAATGGTCGCTTTTGTTGCATACCGAAAAGGTAAGTGAAGAGTTGTTTTGTCAAATTTTTTAAAACAAACTTTTTCCAATTACTTTCGTGACACGCTTCCCCTACGAAATTTTTACGAGCTTTATATTCACAATGACTTTCATAACTCATCACCAAGCAACATCAAACTTTGCAAAAGCTAAACTTTTGTCCCATTCCAGGTAAGTTCGACACGAAGGAATATTGAATTTATTTCTGATCTCACAGTACATTGCCTTTACGAGATACTTTATCCCACTTTATTAATTTACCATTCATTTATGGAAATTAAAAAGTTACAAATTAAAAGAAGTATATACCATCTTTAAAATTTTAAAAATAATATGAGTATAGAATATAATTGTATGCTTAAAAGTACTTACAAACATTCTTATGTACATAGACGTCTTAATGCATCAGTTTCCTACGGTATATGAATTTTCATATAATATAAATTAAGATTTTCATCAAGATATTTAAAATTCAAGTTCATTTTCTATGGCTTCAAAAGAAATAAATGTAAGTTTTAACGTATGTGATCGCTAAAACTAAATTTTTCTTATATAAAGTTGTCTACTTGGTGAATTTCCCATTGAAACAAACCATAACAGTCATTTTAACTAATTATAAAAATAAGCCAAACTAAAAATATGGAATTTAAGGAATAGAGATATATAATTCTGAAATAGATAGATAGATAATGTCTTTATTAGTTATGATTTATACAGTATTTACAATTTATTTAATTTTATAAATTCGGCGCCATTTTTCGATAAGCAAACACTTATTCTATGTACTAACATTTAACTATAGTTTATGTTACAAATTACATTTTGAGTTTTGGAAAATTATTATGAGAAGAAAAAAAAAGTAAAAAAAATTTTCTTGCAATTCATGTTCTTAATCAATATTATATCCTAAGACCTTTTTTTCATTGATTGTAAAGAATCCAAATAAATTATATATTCCATAGTTTGTACCTTTAGTAAATAATAAAACCTATTCAAAAGCATGATACTCAAGAAATAATTGAATATGTTTATAGTTTATGACAATATTCTCCAAGTACATCTTTAGTCATAGTAATCTCCTTAATTAATAGTCCATGTGCTGTTCAATTATCTGTAATCCTCTCTCGTTAGTTCCATTAATAAACGCCTTTGCCCGTAATGGACTTTGTTGTTTTTGGAAAGAAACAGTACCATCACTGGGATAAAGTTGTGAACCCGATCAAAATTTATTTTTGGTATAAATATACAGAGAATAACAATAATGATGTCCCATAATAGATCCTTCCGCTTAAAGAGAACTTTAAATGGATGCTGGACCTAAGAACTACAGGAAGCTCTCCCTAGGGACGACAGCCAAGCCATTGTATACAGAATTCTATTGAATTTAAGAGCTTTTTCATAATTTACGAAGCAAATGTGAATAGAATTTAATTTTAAACAACTGCATTCAACGACATCTGTATAGTATTATGGAATATCCCATTTGAGCGTCCAGCTCCCGAATTGATTGAATTCGAGGAATACAAATATAAAAAGAAGCAGCCCCTTTTCTATAAAGTTTCTCCTAATATTGACATTTGTTTGACAAACACGCATACAATTAACCAATGAAGAATGTGGAAATCTCCTAAATTCCCATGTTATTTAGTCTAACCAATATAAGTATTATTGAAATAAATAATGGAGATAATAACATCTAATCTTAAATCAGATAAAATCAATTATCAGGTTTGTGCTTACAAAGTAAGATTTTATTCATATAAAGATATTACGCATTAATATGAATTTTGTGTTTTTGTCAACTTTAGTCGAATGTTCATAGCATAATGTCTTAACCATTTTCAATATCAATGATTATACCATGAAAATACCATTTGTAGGTTAATTCACAAGCCATATTTAGTAATTGCCTTTGACACAGAATCATTTCGATTTAAGTTGGAATAAGCGTTGTTTTGTATTAGTTTCCAATCTTCCATTAATTTGAATCAAATAACAACATAAAATCAACTTAAAAATGTTTTGTCTTCAGTTTCTTAATGATCAAAAATTGATTGAGTTATAATGTCAACTTTAACAGTTCGGCAAATATAGGAATAAATTAAAAATAGTTTTTTTCTCCGCTTAAAACTAAATAGCAAGTTGTTTGAAAAAAACAATCAAATAATCAAGTTAAGAAGTAATTTGTTATCCAAAACAATGTTGAAAATTCTTGAATTTTTTAAAGTGGTAAAAATTTTAGTGTTCTCTTATAAGTCACAACGATTTGAGTTTCATAATACATCACCTTATCGCACTAGTAGTACATACAAATCGAGAAACTAATACCATTTTCCGAATGATTATATGAAAAACAATGTTATACGCCCCATAGCCGATGTGTCAATGCCAAAAATATGGACCAAAACAAAACAGACCTTTAAAATGATAAGGGAAAGTTTTAATTTTTCTAAAAGCTTCATTCGTTGAACTCAATTTAAACTTTCTTCTTGTCGACAGATCTGTCAGACAATATTGCTTGGAAGCACCACAGTTTATTCCCAATAATTCTATTAAACGATAAAAGTTACTTGTTAACAAATATATTTTATTGATAATTAACTGTTTGTCATGGAGATAAAAAAGAAAGCATATTGAAAGAAGTTTATATCTTTATAATTTTTTTTATTATACCAAAAGTATTCGATAAAAAACATGCCAAGTTTAATAAGCCACAACACTCGATTTTGTAGACGAGAAAATTTATTCGAAGGACTCATTTCGCATACACGTGGTCTACCTTTCGGAACCCTGAGAATGGCTGTAAACTGTTTTCCACCTCAGGTCGGACCTGTACTCTTTCCTTTTTTCCACAGGCTTTTCGACTCCAGTCCTAGTCCCGAGGGAGAACTGCTGTCTTCTTTATTAATGTCCGCTATATATATTATATGCAAATAAAAAATATAAAATTCGCAATCAGTTACAAGCTACAGGGAATCAGAATTAATCGTTCTTCCAACGACACCAACATATTTAATTAATGACTGAGGGAAAAAACCACAACAATTTAATTTAAAAGTTAATCGTAAATATTGCCTTTAAGATAATTTTACAAATTATGAATTTAAATAAATAAATAAAATTTAAAATTAAATAAATACCAGCGAAGGATAAATACATGTATAGTGTGACGGGCGCAGATCCAATGACAGTTTAGCGGCGACTTCTTTTCCGGCTTATTCGTTCCCCGGTATTTCTCTTCAGGCCCCCTCGACTGGGAATGCGTCGAATAAGCATCTTTCATTTTTGCAAAGCGCAATTAGCGCTTATTTAATTGTAACTCTTCAGTCTGTTCTGAGCCGTAAATAAATTAACATCCAACTGTCCGTCGCGAGTTTAATTTACACGAACACACACACAGAACTTTTGACTGAAAAAGGTAACGTATTCCGGTGAAAATTCTTTCCCGTAAGTATAGTTATGTGATGAGGAGGACAGAATCAATCAAAGAAGACAACAGAGACCATCACCAATTAGAATTCCATTCTAAACATGAACATTAATTACCCATTGAACTTACTCCCTCGACAGAACAATCATTGTACTTAAAATTACGTATTTAAATCGTAAAAAAATTATTCCTAACAAAGTGTCTCCAAAGTCCTTTTATTACTAATGTGGAGTTTATTAATGGATCACGTCAAGAGAAAAAACAGCTAGAGGAAAAAAGCGCCAAACGTGGAGTGATCTTATACCACGATCGAAATAGTTGCCATTCCCATTCTCCAAAATTAACAGCCACGAAGGATAGTCATGAATAAGATCAACGCACTGGATCCTTTCCCTTTGATTATTTTGATCTCATCACCGAGCGAACTTCAGTCACTCTGTAACAATAAGAAATAGTGAATAAATTGTATTAAGTGTTTTTGATACAAGTGTTTCACATTGTATTCTCTAGCCAATTTCAGTGATCTTGTTATTCAAACAAAATTAGATGAACACTTGTTTTTCAGGGGTTATTGGCTATACTGCAATTTCATTTTCCCCTTATATTTTTGTATATTTAAATTATTTATGGATACTCGTTTCAATTATATCACTGAACTTTATCATATTTATCTTATTTCCTGAAAATGGACTGCTGATTTCAATTAATTTCAAAAAACTTTTAATATATGTATTTGATTGAAAACTAGAATATAAATTACTTAATTATAAATGCCCTAATTGGAATTGGATAATTATTAAAAACATTATATAGTGTTAGAACTGGATACGATTTACTATAAATTGGCATTTAAAATTAATTAGATTTGTGTTTAAAACAATTTAAATTAGAACAGGATTAATATATAACTTACAATTTCAAAACACATAATCAAAGGTTGACATTAAGGGGTTTCTTAAAGTCAAATGTTAAATATGATTTTCGTAATAAAATAACGACCTTGTAATGCGAATATTCGGGTGAAATAAAAACATTTCTAATTCTTGACAGGAATTCTATATTATTATCTCTGGCTCGAAATTATGACGGTATTAACGATAGCAGATAATAATACGGAATGAACAGCAATCTCATTAAAGAATACCTTTCTGTAGCTTAAATCCGTATTATCACAGTTGTGCCATATTTCATTTACGACTGTCAGCAATTATATTTTATTTCCAAAGGTTCCTCGGTATGGCAGAAGTCAAAACCCCAATCTAATGCGTGGGTAAATTGGCAAACTTTAGTTTATTGATACAATGTCTCTTAAATTGAGACATAATTTTTAAAGTAATGGAAGTCTTTCCAGTAAATTGTGCTATTATTTTTTCATCTCATCAGTTTTGTGTATGTTCAGTAACATAAGAAATTTAATATTCTTAGTTTAAGTGATAATTTCCCATAGGAAAATATCTGTGACATTCCAGTCTAAAATTGATTATTCAAAAAAAATTCTTAGCTTATAACTTTGTTGTCAAGCTGGATAACAGATTGTGCTCGATGGAATAATACAGTTACAAAAATATCCATTTATACAAAGAAATATAATAAATCTAATTTTAGAACAAAACTTTTGATGATAAAAAATTCACGTACATGTTCCCTTTCAGAAGACAATGCTTAAATAAGTTATTGATACTCACTTCAATTAGTCACAAGTAAAATTAAGGAGTTCAATTAGAGCTCAAGCTAGATGTTATTTATTTGAGTAACCTTGACGGCGGTCTGCTCTAATCTCTCTTTTTTACAATGTTCTCTATTATCCTACCCATCAATACCAACTAACAGTACATATCATGAGAACGGTGCGTCTTCATTCACGATTCAAATAAAAGTTACAAAGTTTAGCACATAAAGATCGTATAAAATTTTTTGTTGTATGTTCATGTGGTGGTTTGCAATTAATAACAGATCCTGGATCGGACAGATATAACGTATCAAAAAGCGAGGAAACTTATTTACAGAAAACTTCCAGTCAAATTTTATACTGGCCGACATGCCCAGGAAAAGTAATAGATGATATTATAGGCATAGAATAGCCGTTTACACATTTGGGAGCCAAAACGAGAAGTTCGATAATGAACTCGATAAGTATCAAAATTTTGCGACGGAAAAACTTGGTGGCTTAAATTACGGTAGAGTTCAAAGTTTCAGAACTTCTGAGCACAAAGTTAAGAGCCAGATTCCCTTGGCTATAGAGATATTTAACCTTTACTCCAATCAACAAATTTAGAGTAAATAACTGGATTGAATTTAGAGTTCTATGAGCTGTTAATAGATATTTGCTACTTTGCAGGCAATGATTTTGAAAGTCAAATAATCTATTCCATCATGGTGTCGTTTCTCGTTACTTTATGCCGAGCCCTGATACTGGTTCACTTTTATGGCTAGATATAACAACATATTTCATCAATTTAATTCAATTTTCCAGTGATGATTATAAGAAAGATCCAGCTATAATTTTGATAAACAATTACATAAATCCCAAATGTGTTTTTAGACAAGCAAATCTAATCGCTTCTATGCACAAGCCTACATTTTAGTGGAGCACCAAATTAGGCAATTTACATCCCTTGTTGATCTTAAACCAGCAACTAGTTTTAATTACGCATTAAATTATATAAATGAAGTGGACTTCTGTAAATTATGCTCCTTGGATAATAGTACCATTATTTTATCCGTATGACGAGCTAGATGGCAATAAAAGCTCCGTCGAAGGACTCATTAACGAAATTACGCACGACGAAAACGTAAAAAATAAGGGACTTTCTTGCTGTGACAAGCGATTNATAAATGAAGTGGACTTCTGTAAATTATGCTCCTTGGATAATAGTACCATTATTTTATCCGTATGACGAGCTAGATGGCAATAAAAGCTCCGTCGAAGGACTCATTAACGAAATTACGCACGACGAAAACGTAAAAAATAAGGGACTTTCTTGCTGTGACAAGCGATTAAAGAAAAACGAATATCTGTTAAATTATATAAAAATTGAGAATGAAACAGATAGCATTAACATTAATGAGGAATTAAATTATTCTCAAATTTTCAATTTGACATTTTTAAATTTAACTTCTGAAAATAGGTAGTTATATCTATTGCAAAACCGTTACACTGGTTTGTTTGAA
>JXOV01021011.1:0-10390 GCA_001014945.1 Clogmia albipunctata
TGTCTTCGTCGAATCCTTGGAGTTTCATTGCAAAAGAATAAAAATCTTATTTATATTACTGTTTGAATAAAATTTAACCTAATTATGTCAGTAACCTTGTTATTATGATATTTCAAGCAAAGAATTATAATATTAATAATATAATTAATGAATTGTCATTATTTTAAATTTTGTTTCTTTAATTTGAAGTCGTGTGATAAAACTGTTTTTGGTCTGATTTATTTGTCCTTGTTCTTATTTTTATAATTGATTTATAAAATTCAAACTATAAGAGTACAGTTAATTTCACCTACATAAATGAACACCCCACAAGGCCGGAATATGCAGTTACTTCAATCAAGATACCGAAATCATGGAATTTCCATTGCTACCACTTAAGAAAACTATCTTTTTATCAAGAACAAATAGCGATTAAAGAAATACCCAACCTAATTCGCTTTTTAAAGGCAATTGGACTTGAAGCTGTAATATAGACCGACGTTCTGGACAAATCACCAGGGCAGGAAGTGCAATAGACCTAAGATCACGGTGACACATCTCTTTACATACAACAACAACACTTAATTTAATAATTGTGGTTGGTCATGTTTTAGCAAATCAAATCTGAAAATCTCTGTTCTGGAAATTAGGTTAAAGAAGAGAATGTAGGTTATTCCACAATACATCATTAATAAATGTCACAACGTCTCATTCTATTATAGACCTGTCCTAAAACATTTATCTAAAGAGCTTTCTAGCAACATTTCCATGGAAAATAAACAAAAGGGGTTTAGAATTCAAATTGGATTTTGGGATACGTGTGTTTCACATTGCTAAGGTTAAAGAAATTCCAAAAATTTATTTGTTTGCACATTAAACAAAACATAAAGAAATTTAAAGTGACATTTTACATAAAAATCATTTGATTTAAAATTTAGCAAGTTAGGTGTTGAAAAGGAAAGTTAAGTTTTTTATTTAAAAAGTACGAAAATTAAAAGTTTAAATTTTTGAATTAAGTGTTAAGAATTGATTGATATTTTTGCGACACTTCCTTTTCTGAAATACTATATATTATCAATTTTATTTACAATAATTCAAGATTATTACATAATTAGGCGTATCTTTTGTTTAAATTAATAATTTTGAAATTTCACTTAATTCTTTTTCCTTTTTTGACACTAAAGCCCTTATTGAGACTTCAACTCCTCTAGGATTTGGCTCAATTCGACACGGTCCTTAGCTTAGCTCTCCCAACTATGTATACCAAAATAAGAGTATCAATTCCTACGTAGTCTCTCCAATTTTATGTTTTGTCTTATGTTTTATCAGCGACCAGTTTATCCTGGTCTTAAAAGTTATACTTAGAAATGAAATTCTCAAGTGCTTTCTCAATCCAAAGAAGCACATATTTGGAGACAAAATTTTTATTTTGATTTCGTCTGATTGTGTGTTTCCTTTTTTAAATCTAAAGAGGTTTACAAAATCGTTTGATTTGCTGTTTTTGTAGTGTTATATTTGTTAGTTTTTTTATATGTTATGTTGGGTTGAGCATTAAGATGACACTCGGAAGCTACAACTCAAAAACATACAAAGATCTTCTCTATAATCGATCAATGGTCTTACGACTGATGTCTAGTATAATTGCAATTATTAAAATCAAAATTTTATAATTTCTAAGGAACAAGTCTACAACACAAAAATTACTATTAAGCAATTTAATTTTAGCAAAAACAATAACAATCAAAACATCAATGTTTTCCCTCCAAAATATTCTGTCAGTCCCTAGGGGGTGTTTTGTGTAACTTTCTCGTTGTCAAATCTATAAAAGCACCAAATTTAAGTGCTTTGGGGTCTAACAAATACAAAGTTTTTATAATATTCAATTATAAGTAACTCAAATTAATTGATTGAACATTTGATGACGACATTTCCACTATTTTGATAGCTCCTAATATAGATAAACTTTTCGTAGGGGTTTTTTTGTATTTGTAATAAAATATAATATATAATAAATATATAATATAAATATAATATAATAAAATATAATAATAATTTTCTACAATTCTATATTTTACAGATGTATTTTATATAGTGCTTAGATTGTTTTATATTTCGTTTGATGTCACCACCAAATACAGTCGACTTTCGATAATTCGAAGCTCCAAGAGATTCTTAAAATACTTCGAATTATCAAGTGATTCTATTGTTGATGCTCAGTAACTGAAAGATCCGGTTTATCTTTTCGATTCTATGCATTCCATTCAATCTTTGAAAACTTGCCTAAATTCGAGCAAGTAATGTTGCCGACATTAGCAAATAATGTTGACGACATTAGTTGTTCGAATTTTGAGGCCGGGGTATTATTTTTGTTAAATTTATTTTAAACAAATATTAATCACAGAATGTTGTTAGTGAAAACGAGTAATGAAATTCGAAAGACAAAAATTACGGTCTGATTAGGGCTCAACCGCGGCCCTCTCGAGTTGAATTCTGTGCAACGCTTTAACTACTGCGCCCCCGGCCCCAATCATTTAGTGAGAGTAAACAATTAATACAAACAAAAATAAGTTCAACAATAATATTGTTGATAAGTTAAAATTAATGCATTTTTAAAACATATTTGAAAACTTATATTCACCCAAAATTAAGCTTTTTAACAATAACATGAAAAAATATATTTCTCAAATTTATCATAAAATGACAAATCAAGAGAATAATAATACATTGATTTTCATTTAATTTTAATATTTAAAAACAGTAAGTAAACTTAATAAACACGAATAAAAAATACTAGCACTAACACTTAACTAAACTATTCAGATTGCAAATTCAGAATACAAAGTTTTAATTTTTGTATTAGTTCACATGTTATTAAATATAAGGAAAGGATAAACTGCAATTTAACCGGAAAGTACATTGAAGTATTAAGAGGTGTTAATAAAAATATCCTAAAAAATCCACTTTGTAAGAAGCAATCCACAAAGATGTTGATGATTATACTAATCTTAGTAATATGATTTGATTTTCAACGAAATAACACAAAGTTGAGCATTTATGTATCCTGCGGGTTTAAAATTGAAACATAAAAGCTCCAGGACTTTGTTTCAAATAAAGTCTTTTCAGCTTTTAGAAAGCCACTTCGTAAAACTTTAACTGATGTTTCAGGTCCAATTTCAGATTCAGTGGAATTGTTCTGAATTTACAAATACTTTCTAAGGATTGTGTATCTATTGAAATGGGGAAATTGGACTTGCGTAGTTTCAAAAATCGTCCTGAAGAAAACCCGAACGAAAATTCGGTACACTTCGGGCACGTGTCAGCTCTGGTAAAGAAATTCAAATATTCGTTTCCAAAAGTCAACCCAAAAACAACCTGTCTCTACACTTCATCCGTTGGAACATTTCGTACACCTCATGTAAACACGAAGCACTGTACTATAAGTTTGTTGAAATATATATTTCTGTTGCTATGTTGTCGTGAAATTTCATGGAACTTATTTATTTAAATTTTATTCTGGTTTTTTGGTTAAATTTTTTGTATAAAAGAGTGTATGTTTTATATATTATCAATGAAAATTTATCAGAATAAAAATAATGAATCGATATTGTGGTTTTGTTTTATAAATTTGTTATTATTTTATTGTTTTTCTCATGAAGATAAATTTGAAACTCTATTATTGCCTTTGTACATAACGATTGTGTTGTGTGGCCTAACATTTCCATAAACAACTCCAATTTCTTCTAAACTTCCTTCTCTGTTTTTCTGTGTAATCCTTAAAGTTTTAATAATAAATATTATAATTTATTTTTAAAAAAAATCTTGGCAAAGACCCTCAATCAATTTGACAAAACATTGCATAACCACAACCAATTAACCTAATATCATATTATATTTGAAATGGTCTTTCTTTTGAACGGATATTTATAACAAATAGAAGTATGTACTTTATTCTTCATAAAGAATATAATTGACTTTCAAAGATAAGATTATATAAGACAACGATTCGTCCTGTACTATGTTTTGCATGTGAAACCTGGAAGCTGACAATAGAACTAGAAGAGACTATCGACCACTTTGAGAGGAAAATTATTTGAAGGATCAATGGCCCAGTCAAAAATGCCAATGGCTGGCGAATTAGATACAACCTGAGCTGTATTCGTTATATGAAGACGTCAGAGCATCGGACTTCATAAAATGCTTAAAGATACAATGGGCCGGACAGGTGAACAGAATGAATGACGACAGAATACCGAAGAAAAATTTAGTACGAAAAGCGACAGGAAAATGTTCTGTTAGTAAACCACGTAGACTATGGGCAGAATAAGTTGACGAGGCCAGCAATGCTCTATTGGAAGCTGAAGATTGGTGATGAAGATCGCTGGATTGAGGAAGTTTCAAGAGGCAAACTATGGAGGCCAAAGCCCGACTTGGGCTATCGCGCCGCTGAAGAAGAAAAATATAATTTTTATAATGCATTAAAAATGCATGGACAAATATAAAATTTACTTTATTATTTTATGAAAGAAATTTATAGGAGTAACTTTTATTTTTTTCTTCTACGTCGGTAAAATAATCGTTACTTTTCTGGGTTTAACCATTTTCATTTACGCAATCAAAGTTTGCATTTTTTTTAAATTTATAACTCAAAGCGTGAAATATTTTTTTTTGTATAATGTTAAATAAGCCTAATTTGTACAATTTTAAGTTTGACGAAAATGTTTCAATTAAAACAATTTAGAATTATTTTCTGTGTGAAATTTAATGTACAACACACTCTCGATAATTTAAACATTTGATAAATTAACTTCTAAATAATTCGACTCTCTTGAGTTCCCTACAAAATCTCTAGATAATTCGAACTAAATCCATACAATTTTGTGCTCTCGGTAAATCGAACGAATAAAACCTCTACTAATTAACAAAACAACGTAGCAATTCGAACACATCGACGTCTAACACTCGACAATTCTTAGAAAAAGTTGACTGACCAGTCTGAGCAGCAGCAATGGAAACACTTGATACTTCGGACTCGATAAGTCGAAGAATTTTAAGGGTCCCTTTAAGGTTCTAATTGTCGAGATTCGACTGTTCCTTAATTAAAATAATGGTTTGTAGATATCTTGAAGTCGATGTGTTTTGTTTTATTATTTAAAAATTTATGCTGAGAAATATTTTTTTATTCATTCGGTAGTACCGAAGTAGCGTCACTGTTGTTGTATATCAATGTGACTGAAATTGGGGTAAATGGTTTATTTACTATGATTGGAAAGGATTACATTGACGAAATTCAAACAGTTACAATGCTTTGAAATGGTTTTAATATACCGTTGACATGCTCTTCAGATTGTTAGTGGATAGAAAATTAAATAACTGATATTTTAATTCTGAAGTATAGCTGACCGAACTTTCAATTTCTATATCACGTACACAAGTTATAAATCAATATCAATAAAAAACTTGCACATCATATGTTTGTTATTTAAAAAATAATAATCTAGTTTCAATTGAATTATTTTAAAGTTATTGTCGCGAAATGTGTATTGTAATAACAATTTATGGATTTCTATTGATTTGATAATGCTTCAGTAATATTATGATTGATTTTTTTCGGCAAAAACTGCAAATCTAACGTGAAATTATTTTACTCTATTGTTTACATACATGTTGGCAAATGTTACATTTTTAAAGTAGCTTTAGTTACTTTAATACTAAAATAGTTAAAGTACATTGTGGTGTATACACAGATCAGTCAGAAAGGAGACATATGACTGATCGGATGTAGTAATAAATCTGGTTTAACCTTAAACGTGTCTTTAAAATGTACATCACTTACAGTAAATATCTTTGATAATATATCTGTGATTTAGTGAATGGTAAGTAATTAGTGATCAGAAGACTGGGTCACGTCCAATGCACACCTGTGTAGATATTGACCGTCATAACATAGTTATAATGAGAATTGAGCAGGACTTATTATAGAATGAACTAAATTAGAACTTCTTTATAGATTTTTACCAGTAGATCATTCAGAAAAATAACACACGAGTCTAATTACCTACATATACGCTTATTTAGTTACACAGTTTACATCAAAATTATTACACTCTCCCCCATGCAATGATTGTGATGGTTTTAAAGTTTTCGAATAAAAATCTGAATTTGAATTCTGAACCTTAGGTTTTTCTTACTTTATCGTACGCTTTCTAGCCCTTCTTCAAAGGAATTTGTGTTCCCCTAGACAGAAAATGTAATGCAATTTTTTATTGTTACTAATTTGGCACGTCATAAATTAAGAAAAACAGAGTAGCGGAACGGAACAACAAAATTACGAAATCGTGTTTTCTAGTGCCTATTCACATTGTGTAGTAGGCAATGAAATATTTCCATATTTCAGCCTAGGTTTAGGTATTATTACATCATCACCCCACGACACCCATTTTTCCTAATTCTCGTTGTCTGCCCGAGTTACACACGAGGGGGCGAATAAATGGCTTACAAGGACATATAAAATGAGATTTCCAAAGATTTTTTTTTCTACGTGTAATTTATTTAAATTTGCTCAACTGGGGGAATGTACTCGAAAAATTGCAAGATACATCTTAAAGATGAGCAAACAAGATTAAACTTTATCATAAAATGATGAAATTCTAGAACGGAAATTGGTTGTTTAAAACCAATTAATATGATATTGATATGATATAAAGAGGTTTACTTTTACGAGTTATATTATTAAACAAATAATTTTTGTTTTTACATTATTATTTTAGTATTTTATGTTAAAATTTTCTTTTGTACCAAATTCTTGGATTTTGATGTCTAATTTTTCAATGTGTGTTTAATATATTTTTAGGCAATTAAATCGAAAAAATAGAAATATTCAATTCTTAGGTCCTTGAAAATCTTGGAAAGTGTTTTAAAGGAGACTCGTTTATTTAAATATGCTTATCGACTCTGTGTGAAATCCAAAATTTACAGTCTTTTATGCATTTTTGTTGCTAAAATTGATATTATGACACTAAAATTTGTTTGGTCAAATTCGTTATTATTGCCCAAGTGCTTTAAAGTAGTGCTTTTTCTTTATTATTAAAGGGGGACCTCAGTGAATGAAATCGATTAAATTTATATGTACGTCAGTTTTGTTATGTAGGGTTGAACTGTATTTGCGGATGTATGTGTGGGTTTTTGATTCTTTAACCGGATGATTTAAATTCAAATTAGTACAAATTAGTACTAAATCAACAGTTTTCGGTCCTTTTAAATTTGAAAAAATCCATTAACGGATAATATTTGCCATGTGAAAGAAAGAGAAGCAAGATATGGCTTTCTGCATTTTCTCTTAGAATTAGAAAAAGAAACGAAAAGAATGTGAGGGAGACAAAAAATTTAAATTTGGTTTTAAGACAATGAATATTATTTTTAAATTTTTGTGTTAATTTATTTAAAAATGCACAAAATTTTGTATAAAACACGGTCGATAAACATTATTAAACACTCGGGCTTTCTTTAAGGCACTCGCTACGCTCGAAAGTGCGGTGGACAAATAACGGCTTAGAAGAGTATAATTTAACACAATTAATGCCGCAAATACTGTCATTGGAGATGGTTTGTCACAATATATTTTATAAATGTGTTATTTTTGGTCACAAATTATTAGTTACAGAAACAATCGTGAGGTTAAATAGTTGTTAATGCAACTAGGCCGATAGGACAAGGCATTAATAAACGTTCGGGTCCTTTAAAGCCACGAGTATAGCGAGTGCTTTCAAGCAGGTCCGTGTGTTTAATAATACTTATCGACCGTGTTTTATAGAAAATTTTATGCATTTTTTCAAATAAATTAACACAAAACAGTATATTTTGATACAAGTGCTGTAATAACCTATTTCACATGTGTATTGAACGTTATTTTGCGTGATTCTGAATAAATACCTGTTAATCGATAATTAGAAATAAAAGCCGTTCGCAATGGTTATCCACAAATTGTGGAACAAGTAAGACACAATGTGTTATTAGAGTGAGACGGGACTCACAACGAAATGGTTTGACAACAATATGTAAAATCATTAAATTGGTGACAATTTGCGTGTAAATTCTGAATTATTTCAGCACTCCTTGTAGAAAAGTAAACCGTTACAGAACCAATTTGCGTTTAAAAGGGGTTACTTTTCGATACGGAATTGCACAAATTAAAAAAGAACATTCGTTTTCCTTCAATGAAATTTAAAATTTTCTTCATTTCTTTTTTTAATTCCACATAAAGATGGAGAATGCAATAGCTTGTGTCTCTTACTTGCACATACTCGTATGAAATATTATCACTTAACGGATGGTTTAAATTTAAATGAATCGAAAGCAGTTGACTAAGTACTAATTTAGTACTAATTAAATTTAAAGCATGCGATAAAAAAGTCACAAATACACACAAAACACAAACAACAGCAAATATAGTTGAACCATACACACACGCTTTTTTATATATTTATGCACTTTTATTGCATAAAATTGATATTAGTCGCGCGCCACTTAGAAAGGCAACAAGCTAAATTCATACAAAAAAGAACAGTTTGCTCTGTTTCAATTCCGTTTTCAACTCTGTTTCAAACTCTGTTTCAAACTCTGTTTTAAACTAACTGCTTTAAATGTATTGTGTCTGTAAAATACCAAATTGGCACGTTCGCCATCTTGCATTAGTATTGGTTTTGCGTACAAATATAATTTTAATATTATTATTTATTTACGTTGTCTTTCTACAGGGTTTAGCCCTATTATGACATTTTTATAAGCATTTAAATAATTCTTTAAAACAAAAAAAGATCTAATTTGATTTTAAGAAAACGGATGTTTTTTTTAATTTTTGTGTTAATTTATTAAAAAATGCATAAATTATAATTATATGAAACATGATCGATAAGCATTACTAAACACTCGGGCCTTCTTTATTTAATATTTTTTTAATAACAATTATTGGAATCCTTAATGTTCCCATAATGATTTTCAAATAATTTGCTAACAAAATGTTTGGTATTTTTCAGAAATAAAAACATTTCTTTATTAATTTGACTACATCATTTTGGTTTATGTAACATTTAAAAATTATATTTTTTAAAGCAAATATATCTATATGATTAATATTTCAATCTAGGGTCCAGAAATTAATAACCTAACCCTAAACCAATAGAGAGATAAGATAAATACTATAAAACAAATACCAAACTGTATTGTTTTATTGAAAACCTTTTTTTCAAATAAATATAACATTTTAAATTACTAAGAAAAATAATATTAGTATTTTAAAATGGTACTGAAAAAATACAATAACCACAGCCTTTAGCATTTTTTAAAAAGGGGAACATGATCAGTTGTATCTATTATTTTTTTAAAAAAAACCTTGTTCCGCCGCTGTGGGGTTTTTAGCAGCTCAGGGAGTAGAAAAATAATGGGGTTAATTGTTTACGTTAACCCAAAACAACATGAGTTTGTAATTACGTTCATTTGCATTAACAAAACAGAAATTCCTAGTCGACGTAATGGAAAGGGTTGAAAGGATAAAACGAAACCCAGAATGCTTTTCGACAAATAAACATAACATATAGTAATATCCTTATTATATTTGGCTGCAGGGCTGAGTTTGAGCTCTGCGTTATGGTTACTCTCCTCCTCCTCCTCCGTTGCTTCTCGGCCTGTTTCAAACTCCCTGACAAAGGCATTTATATTTGTTCTTACATATGTACGTTGTCATATTGTTGGTCCTGGTAATGCTCTTCTTGAAAAGTGGAATACTTTTCATTTCTCTTCATAACATTTTATTTGCTTAAAGGTGAGTAAAATTTCATAGTTTGTATGGTGTGCGTTGATAATTTGTTTGCTGACATATTTATAGTAAATAGACACTTAGCAAACGAATAAAAATGGTAGTTAAACAAATTTTTAAAATCCTTTAGAGACAGTTTAACAATAAACGCTCATGCATTTTATGACAACGATTGACTAGAACCCAGCAGTCCAACTCTAAAACAATGTATGGACAATTTGTAGGCAATTCAATAATCTTTATTTTAAAATGGTTTGGCTTGAATCCATCGAGCCGTTTGTAAGCTTTATCGCGTAATAGCCTAAAAACCCGCTATGTCAGAAAATATAATCCCTAACTGTGACTTCATTTGCTGTCCTATTGTGCCCATATTATCATCCACAATACAAAACAAGCACAGCTTGCGATATCCATCATTACTTAATTTGAATTCTGAAATTTTTAATACTATTTTCTCATTTTTCAAAATCAGGGTTTTTAGACTTTCAATGTGAGCTACTGCTGGCCTGCTATGATATTGCGATCCAAATTTTCGCAATTCTAGATATTTTTCGGATTCTCTAACTACACCCATCAATAGATTGTTTGAATAACGCCCAA